>JACXGK010002842.1:10013-26166 GCA_016801125.1 Novumbra hubbsi
CAGAAAAATAGACAAAGAGAAAGACACTGACACAGAGTCAGAAGAACATACAGAGAAAGACACTGACACAGAGTCAGAAGAACATACAGAGAAAGACACTGACACAGAGTCAGAAAAATAGACAAAGAGAAAGACACTGACACAGAGTCTGAAAAATAGACCAAGAGAAAGACACTGACACAGAGTCGGGAGAAGAGACAGAGAAATACACTGACACAGAGACAAAAAGACAGTGTCACAGAGACAGAAGGGCAGGCAGAGATAAATATACTCACATAGAGTCAGAAGGACAGACAGAGATAAAGATACTGACACTGAGTCAAAAGGACAGACAGAGAGAAAGATACTGACACAGAGTCAGAAGAACAGACAGAGAAAGACACTGACACAGTCAGAAGGACAGACAGAGATAAAAATACTGACACAGAGTCAGAAGGACAGACAGAGAGAATGACACTGACACAGAGCCAGAAGGACAGACATAGTTTCTTAATGTTGGTTATTGTTCATGTTGTTGACCTTGCTATCATCTTGGACTAGGCCTCCCAAGTTGGGAAGGTCTCTATACATCTAATGCCCAATGACACGCAGAGAGTAAAATGATGAGAGGGAAAGAGAGAGGGAGTGGGAAAGAGAGAGGGAGTGGGAAAGAGAGAGGGAGTGGGAAAGAGAGAAGGAGTGGGAAAGAGAGAGGGAGTCTGAAAGAGAGAGGGAATGGGAAAGATAGAGGGAGTGGGAAAGATAGAGGGAGTTGGAAAGAGAGAGGGAAAGAGAGAGGGAGTCGGAAAGAGAGAGGGAGTGGGAAAGAGGGTGGGTGGGTGAAGAGTAAACAGAGAGCATTCTGCTTGACTGAGACTGAGAGGGGAGATTGAGATCTGAATGCCAACTGTCAAACAGAGGGTTTAGAAAATTAGCATGTCTTTGTGGTGTGTAAAGAGTGATAAAGCCATGGTATGAAAGAGGGGGAGGAAGGCAGAAAAAGACAAAAAGGGAGAGGGAGCATGACTCACCCTCTGTAACTCCTGGTTCTTCTCTTCTAGTTGCGCCTCCATCTGTCGCAATCGCTCCTCAAAGTTACCATGACGCTCCTCAGCCTGTTATGAGGAGGAGAAAGGATAAAAGAGGCATCATGTCAGAATGTGGACAGAACACGAAGGAATCGTGAGAAACCTTGGGTTTGGTTGGAGCCTTTACATCAGTGAACCCCGGGCCTGTACAGATGATAGCCAATCAAAGCGTGATGCAGTTCCAGCACACGCATTCATTTCCCAGATGTCGGCCATCTTGCCTCAACAGGTACTACATAATTGATGCCTGGGAATTTACACCGGTGACTCTGTGTTTGTTATGAATCACAGTTAGATAGCACAATTACAAAATGATACAGCTGATCATTTTGCAGCTCTAGACTTGTGTTGGACCTGAGGCTAAAATATAACCTTACTCTAATTTATAGTAAATTGCATGTTTACCATTTTAATTCCAGTGCGGTTAAATTCCATTTAAAGTATATACATGATCAATACACAAAATGACAATCTTCATGAAGGGATCCAAATAAACCCTTTTGGCACCATCCGGTGGCCGATCTTTGTAATTACACACTCTGCTATTGGCAACGATATACACGATTGGCGCTTCCAGCACACTGCAGAGGCAGTGCATTGTAAAGTTTTGGGGTCTTTAAATCTTTTACGGTTTTAGCCATACATGCTGTGAAATAATACTGTTAATTATAAATGGCACACCCGATGATTTCAGAAGAAAACAGGGTCTGGGTATCTAAGGGTAAAGTAATGATGCCATGCAGTGCTTGTAGCAGGTGTAGATGTTCACCTTGTTGAGGGCAGCCACTCTCTGGGCCAGCTGGGCCTCTATCTCCGGCAGTGTCTCAGCCCTCTGAAGGGTCTGCTGGAGCTTCCGTTTGGCGTCGTCTAGACGCTCCTGGAGCTGCCTGTTCTTCTCCTCACTCTGCGGAGGTAACGAGGAGGAGGAGGTACACATTACCATGACCGCCAACGGGGGACACAAACACACGTAGGAGAAAGCAAGAGCGCCCACCTGTCTAAAGAGGGAGTCTTTACTGGCCAGATCATTCTCCAGTTTGTCTTTGATGTCGTGGAGAGACGTCGCCTCCCTTTGGGCACTCAGGTACCTGAGGACACACGGTACACGTTCAGCAGGAGATCTTATCCAGCGTGACTTAAGGTTACTTCCTTCATATAAGATGGGCAGGACAGCCTAATCATTTATTCAACGGTGTAGCCATCAGCAGAGTCACTCCTGAGGTCAATATTGCGTGACTTAATGCAGCAGACATATTTAGGACCCGGTTCTTGAAGCTGGGTTTAAGATGGACCTCTGTACTTCTAAGGAGTGATAATTTATGGGGGGGGGAGGTTTATAAATAATGTGTTTATTTATTTTAGGCTTCTTTAACATCGCAACATGTATTTAAGATTTTGGTGCGATCTAGAAGTATACAAATGTTAGATTACAAGTCGGCTTGAAAAACTGAATGTTTTGGAAACCTCGCCAGCCGTGATTGGCTGCGATAAGGAACGCCTTGGACCTGACCAATCATTACTTCGATCTTACTCGATTTTGGGAAAATGGAAAACTGGTTCCGTTTTCAACAATCGGGCCCTTGTCTGTGATGGTGCCATGCCAACTAAATGACTAACGTGATGAAGATATCCTGGCCTAAATTATATGCAAACACTGCATTCTTTCGGGTTTATACCTGCGTTCTAACGTTGTTATTCTCTCCTCCATGTCCTCTCTCTGACATAGAGCCTGTTAGGGTAGAAAAAGGGACAGAGAGACAGAGAAGTTGGGTAGGATTAAAGAGACGTGGCGCGGGCTAAAACGCTATTGGCTAAATACTGATTACACAGAGTTCACAGAGGAGCCATGTCTCTTCGCTATAGCACAACCTCTGGAGGGGGAGAAAGAGGAGTGAAGGAGCAGGAGGGTGAGGAAGAATTCAATCATAGGCCACCTATCAACTGCACTACACTACAATGAGTGAGAGACAATGCCAGCTTCCTTAAGAAGCCGTGCAAATGGTTTGGCAAGGTTTTCAAACAGCCGCCATTTTAGTGCCTATATTAAAACAATTTGACAATATAATAAACGAGAGGCGTGAATACTCCTTATGGAGGAGAAAGTTGCATTCTTCTTTGGCTCTGTATTTTAGCACTTTGGATTTGAAATTATTCAACGACATTTGCAGCAGAACATTTTGTCCATCCTGCTTTTTGGGGTAACTACTGTTTTTGTAGCTTGCAGTTCATTCTCTGCAGCTCAGCTGGTGAAGTCTCCTGCTAACCCCGGTGGCAGACCCTGCCTACCTCCAAGCAAGTGTTCCAAATCTGTGGGAACGTTCTTGGTTGGTTTTCTTCATTGTGGCGAGCTTTCTTAGGCCTACCAGGTTGTTTGCCACTGCTAAGCTCACCAGTGCTTTATTTTCTCTTCTTAATGGACCAAACACTTGATTTTGACAAACTCAGATGATCGCTCGGTCTATTGCCTCACGATGACCAGCATTACTTATGTTGACACGTTTTTTGTCCTGTTGATAAGATACAAGCAACAGACTCCAAATGCAAAGCCTAGAATCAAGACTAATCATTGACAGCCCTCCAGCGCAGGTACTATCGATGCAAAGAAACCGGCCTAAACTAAAGCGGTGAAGCCAATTGTCCAAATACTAAAAAATGCTAAACGTGCTATAATTTTAAATCCAAATGGAAATCAAGCCAAAGTGAAACTAAGCCTAAATAGTCTATATACATGCCTTACACAAGCTTTATTTCCATGCTCCTGTGTTTACTAGTACAATCCTGTTGACATGGCCGCAGAGCATTTTTCTCCCAGCTGGAGCAGAGAAGCAGTACAGAGAAATGTTTGTGAACCTTTTTAAATTACCTGCGTACCTGCATGAATGGCACCAAAATGTTTACATTTCAATGTCTCGACTGAACACGTTGGCTAAACATGAACAGCATAGGCTGTAAAAAGGGAGAACCGTGATCTTTACTAACTGGCTTTCACAGCAATAACACCAAGAAAACCCTTCTGTAGTTGCCGATCAAACAATTTTGGACCAAGAACGGTTTCAGTTCAATGATATTCTTGGGATGCACTGCATGAACGGCCTACTTCAGGTCCTGCCTACTTCAGGTCCTGCCTACTTCAGGTCCTGCCTACTTCAGGTCCTGCCTTCAGGTCATTCTGTATATGCAATTCTGTTGTAGATTTGCTTTTGTGTTTAGGGTCATAGTCATGACACATGACCCACCATATTTTAAGATTCAGATTACAGACCGCTCTCATGATGCACTCCGGTAGAGAATCATTCTTCCCTGCAAGCAGTCTGGGCCCACAGCCAGCCTTGCCAAGTAATGAATCTCCCTCCATCATGCATGAACTATAGGTTTGGAGTTAGTATGCAAGTGTTCTGCCTTCTCCAAAACAGCTCTGTGCCTTTCAGAAAAATCTTTAAAAACTTTGTTGCCAAGTACATTTGCACATACAAGGAATTTCTTTGGGTGCTATGGTGCATGACAACAAAACACAGTAAGTGGTATGAGGTAAATAAAGTAAATATAAAATGTGCAAACCTTTACTTAATAAGTTAAAGTGCAATGTGCATGAGGGGAGTCCAGAGAAAGGCATTAATGTAATGCATTATGTAGAAGTTAAGTTATGGGGCAGAGAGTGTAAATGTCAGTGGGGGTCGTCTGGCCTTGTTGAGGAGGCCAGCTGCCGATGGGAAGAAGCTGTTTTTGTGTCGGGAGGTGTTGGTCCTAATGGACCTTAGCCTCCTGCCAGATGGGAGTGGCTTAAACAGTTTGTGTCCAGGGTGGGAGGGATCAGCCACAATCTTTCCAGCGCGCCTCAGGGTCCTGGTGGTGTACAGGTCCTCGAGGGATAGCAGATTGCAGCCAATAACCGTCTCTGCAGATCAAATGGCTCGCTGCAGTCTGCTCCTGTCCTTAGCAGTGGCAACAGCGTACCAGATGGTGATGGAGGAGGTGAGGATGTACTCAATGATGGCTGTGTAGAAGTGCACCATCATTGTCTTTGGCAGGTTGAACTTCTTCAGCTGCCGCAGGAAGTACATCCTCTGCTGTGCTTTTTTGGTAATAGAGGGGATGTTTTGCTCCCACTTGAGGTCCTGGGTGATGATGGTGCCCAGGAAGCGGAAGGACTCTGCAATGGTGACTGGGGAGTCACACAGGGTGATGGGGGTGGGTGGAGCTGGGTTCTTCCTAAAATCTCCACTGTTTTCAGAGCGTTGAGCTCCAAATGGTTCTGTCTGCACCAGTTCACCAGGTGGTCAATCTCCCACCTGTAGGCGTTCTCATCCCCACCAGAGATGAGCCCAATGAGGGTGGTGTCATCCGCAAACTTCAGGAGTTTGACGGATTGATGGCTGGAGGTGCAGCAGTTGGTGTACAGGGAGGAGAGCAGAGGGGAAGGGAAGCAGCCTTGAGGGGATCCAGTGCTGATGGTCTGGGGATCGGAGACATGTTTCCACAGCTCCATGCGCTGCCTATTGTATTAAAGGCAGAGCTAAAGTCCACAAACAGGATCCTGGCATAGGTTCCTGAGTAGTCCAGGTGCTGTAGTATAAAGTGGAGGGCCATGTTAATTGCATCATCTACAGACCTGTTGGTTCTGTAGGCAAACTGCAGGGGGTCCAGAAGAAGGTCGGTGATGGCTTTAAGGTGAGACAGCACAAGGCGCTCAAATGACTTCATGACCACAGAGGTCAGGGCGACAGGTCTGTAGTCGTTAAGTCCTGTGATCCTTGGTTTCTTGGGAATGGGGATGATGGTGGAGGTCTTGAAGCAGGCTGGCATGTGGCATGTCTCTGCCAAAAAGTCATCATTATTGTCCGTCGTGTCTACAGAACACTGTCCCAGTAGTACTGTGGAACATCCAGGTGTTTTCTTGCAAACATGACACAGGCTGCAATGGTTTTCTCTGTGGAATCCTCCCACGAATCTCATCCATCTTAAGTGCATTTCCAAATGTGGACTAATGGAAACAGTTGTTTAACAGTCCCAAACACACCTGCAGTTACTTCTTGGTCACCCACTTGACCATTATACAAAGTGCCCTTGCTGTTTTCTTTGCTGAAAGTCACCTGTGTGCTGTTAAGGGGTTTAATGTGATTTTAGGGTAAATACACCGGTCTCTGGAAGGTCCCACATTTTGGTAAGTACAATTTTTTATACAAACTAGAAGACGAAAAAACATTCAAGGCAAACCCAGAATAAAAATATAACCACCAATCAGGTTTTAGGATGAAAGAACATTTACAGGGCATTAAGTTGCTTTTGGAAACCATTTAAGTCCATTATTAAGAAATTGAGAAAACTGCTAATCTAAAACGCAGAGAACTGCAAATCTAAAATGGAGAGAACTGTGAAACAGGTGGTCCTCAGAAACAGTATCCAGGCAAAAGTGTAGTAGTCAAGAAGACCACCAAGTGGCCTACTGTTACTCTAAAAGAAGTGTTCCACGACTGAGCTGGAAATGGCCGGCATGGGAGAGCAGCAAAAACAAGCCAATGTTGAATAGAACTTGGCTAGTGTTTGCCAGAAGGCATATGGCTTTGAGACCAAAGTGAATAATATTCAATGGCCTCAATGCGAAGCGTTGTGTTTTGCACAAGCATGACACAGCCCACCGTCGCATGAACACCATCCCTACCGTGAAGCATGGCGACAGCGTCATGCTATGGGGACACTTCTCAGCAGCAGAGACAGGTCAGGATTGAGGCAAAACACAGGGATGTCCTCGAAGAAAACCTGATCCAGAGTGCAAAAAACCTCAGACTGGGATTCATCTTTCAGAATGGCAATGATCCAAAACACACATCCAAAACAATGCTAAAGCTGCTTTGGGAGAAGTCCGTGAATATATTTTGGTAATCATGCCAAAGCCGTAAATCTACTAGACGATATGTGGAAAGAGTCAAACATTTCTGTTTATCAAAGTGGAGACTGAGCAATTTGCAAAAAACTATAGGCAAAATGTGCTGTGTCCAGATGTACAAAGCTGGTAGAGACTCACGGCTGCAATTGTTCCCAAATGTGCCTCTACAAATTATTAACAAAAGGGGGTGAATAATAATGCAATTATGTATTATTTTCTGTTTTATATTTGTAATTAATCTAGAACAATATGTAGATTACATATTTTGTTGACATTATAGCCTTTGTGTTAACTATTGGTAAAAACTGTAGCTATTATAAATTATTACATTTCTCTAGACAAATATCTTTACTCTAGCACATGGAGATCCTGACATAATATATGTTCAACCAATTAGGGAACTAGGCCTCACCTCCTTCACATCCCTCTGCAGTTTCTGATTGGCCTCTTCTGACTTGGTCACCTCCCTCCTAGCAGCAGTCAACTGTTCCTCAATGTCCCCAACCTGAAGGATGACATAATAGACCAGATGACAGTTCCCCCCATATGTGATCCTAGGTAAACACATCTGGGTGACTAACACATCTTAATCATACTCCAGTTAATTTGGCTTTAAAAAATGTAAGGTGGAGGTTTAAAAATGTCAGCATTTTTAAAACAAACATTTGTCGGTATTACCTGATATATGCCAATATATTCTAAGTAGGATTTCTGGAAGAGTTAAAAAACTATCTAACACTAGATGTCCTATATTCAAGCAATCAGAAGGGGATTAAGGGTCATTGTTAGGCACAATGCAACACAGAGTGCTTGGTGAAAGCCTTTAGCCATGTTATACTGGCCATATTCCACAAATCCCTAAGGTGCTTTATTGCAATTTCAAACTGGTTACAAACCCAATCAGAGCAGTAAAACGTTATTATCGGTACTATTCATTGTATAGTGTCACCACAGCTTTTAGCCAGTCAGCATTCAGGATTCAAACCAGCCAGTATACAAATGTAGGTGGGAAACAGTTTAATACAGGACGTACATACTTATCAATGTCTCTGAATAAGTGGTTTTCACTCACCTGTCTGCACATAAGGGCAAGTCTCTCTTTCAGCTGGGCCAGCTCTCCTCTCTGCCGCTCCATCTCAGTTTCTCTCAGTCTCTCTCTGTCTATCTCTCCATCATCCAGGACAGAGGGTCCATTGGGCAGCCGCTGGAACAGGAAGAAGAGGAATGAAAGAAGACAAAGAAAACACATTTTAAAGAGGGAAATGTAATTTGAGACTCAACAAAATACATATGCTACTACTCGAATGCATTATATTACTTAGGGTCAAATTCAGCTAAACATATATGTTTGTAGTCCACGACCCTGAACACACACATAAAGTTAAAGCAGAAGAGTTATTACCCATACTAGTGTTTTTGAGACAATTCATTTGGCCATTCAAGGAGTGGGTCTGATGGGTACACAAAACCAATTACCTCTTTCCCAGTGTCCAAGCCTTGTTGCCGTCTTTTGATTTGGTCCCTTAAAGAATGGCACTAGGTAGGGATGAAGAAAAGAAAACTTTCAAAATATCCAGGTGTAGGGTTGGAAACAAATTACAGTTTAGCTAGGGTTAATGGTGGAAGAGTAGATTAAGTTAACTCACCTCATTTGAGGAGGACTCTAGCTCTTCCTCTAAAACAGATACTCTTTCGAGAGCCACACGTAACCTCTCACGCACCTAACAAAGGTCAGACCGTCAAAGACAAACACAAAGAAAGTTACCAGCCCGCTGTATCAAGTCAGGTCCATTGCAACACACACACACAACCACAGACCAACCTTCTCATCCAGGGCTTTGTGGTGTTCAAATAGGGACTTGAGGGCCTTGAGGACCTCCACCTCGCTGGAGACGCCGGCTGGAGACTGGGCCTGCCTTTTCACCACCGTCATCCTCAGGCTGCGCTCGTGACGAGACACCAGGCACTCCAGGTGCTCCAGTAGCAGCTAGTTAAACAGCAGAGACATACTCAAAACCACACAGAGACATACACACAAACATATACACAGGCACGTAGAAATATACACAAACATATACAGCGGTGGCCAAAAGTTTTGAGAATGACACAAATGTTGATTTTCACAAGGTCTGCTGCCCCCGTTTTTATGATGGCAATCTGAGTGATCAGGACATTTGAAATTAATTGCAAAGTCCCTCTTTGCCATGAAAATGAACTTGATTCCCCCCACAAAATGCAACAAAAGGACCAGCTGACATGTCAGGGATCCTCCTGTAACACAGGTGAAAGTGTTGATGAGGACAAGGCTGGAAATCAGTCAGTCATGCTGATTGAGTTAGAATAACAGACAGGAAGTTCGAAAACAGGGTGGGGCTTAAAATCATTGTTCCTGTTAACCATGGTTACCTGCAAAAAAACAAGTGCAGTTATCATTGCTTTGCCCAAAAGGGCTTCACAGGCAAGGATGTTGCTGCTAGTAAGATTGCGCCTAAACCTACTATTGATCATCAAGAACTTCAAGAAGAGAGGTACAATTGTTGTGAAGAAGGTTTCAGGGCGCCTAAGTCCAGCAAGTGCCCTGACTGTCTCTTAAAGTTGATTCAGCTGCGGGATCGGGGCACCACGAGTGCAGAGCTTGCTCAGAAATGGCAACAGGCAGGTGTGAGTGCATGTGCATGCACATGGAGGCGAAGACTTTTGGAGGAAGGCCTGGTGTCAAGAAGGACAGCAAATAAGCCACTTCTCTCCAGAAAAAACATCAGGGACAGTCTCATAGTCTGCAAAAAGTACAGGGATTGGGGAAAAGTCATTTTCTCTGATCAATCCCCTTTCCGATTGTTTGGGGCATCCGGAAAGAAACAAAGAAAAAGGTGAGGGCTACCATCAGTCCTGTGTCATGCCAACAGTAAAGCATCCTGAGACCATTCATGTGTGAGGTTGCTTCTCAGCCAATGAAGTGGGTTCACTCACAATTTTGCCTAAGAACACATCCATGAATAAAAAATAGTACCAAAACATCCGAAGAACCGTTTGGTGACGAACAATGCCTTTTCCAGCACGATGGAGTACCTTGCCATAAGGCAAACATGATAACTAAGTAGCTCAGGGAACAGATAATGATAATGACCAAGAAACTCCCCAGACCTTAATCCCATTGAAAACTTGTGGTCAATCCTCAAGAGGCGGGGGTACTATCAAAAACCCACAAACCATCAGTCAGGTTGTGGCCCAGAAGTGAATTGACAGCATGCCAGGGCGAATTGCAGAGGTCTTGAAGAAAGGTCAACACTGCAAATACTGACTCTTTGCAATTACTTAATGTAATTGTCAATAATTGCCTTTGACACTTATGAAATGCTTGCAATTCTGCTTCAGTAAACCATAGTAACATCTGACAAAAATATCTAAAAACACTGCAGCAGCAAACTTTGTGTAAACCATTACTTGTGTTATTCTCAAAACCTTTGGCCACAGCTGTACACAGGCACACAGGCACATACACATATACACACACAGAAGGGTTCAATTTAAGAGACCCCTGCAAATTGACCCCCTCTGTGTCTCACTCAAAACCTTCCTTTTCAACTGTTTTGGAAAGCAAAGAAAAACGTACAGTGGTCTCTTTATTTCTTCCAGAGCTGTATACACAAACCAACATATAAAAACACACAAAGACACAGACACACATACATACATATACACTGTCACGGCTGTGGTGTGCGGCGGAAGCAAATGCAGACATATTTCAAAAGTAAAGAGTGAATTTAATCCAAGACAAACGGTACAAACTACACAAAACTGTAAACGTCAAAAGTAAAGGTGCTGTATAAACACAACAAACAGAACTTAAACAAAATACAAAGAAGGTGCAGCGCATCCACTTGACATTGGAAATAAAGGAAAGACAAACCGTGAAGTTGCATACAAACAAACAATAAACCACACCGAGTGTGGCTGTAGCCTAGCCTAAGTAGGCTCCCCAATCAGAGTCAACTGAATGCAGCTGCTCTGACTGGGGAGCCCACAATGGCATAGAGAGGGCTAGAGGCCTCTCTAGCCGGCATGCCCTGAAATGGCCAGGGGCCTGCAGCCAGGGCATGACATACACAGACACATTACCAATCCAAAGTTTGGACAAAACTACAAATTTAAGGGTATTTGTTTATTTTTACTATTTTCCACATAGAATAATAGTGAAGATATCAAAACTATGAAATATCACAATAAATCATGTAGTAACCAAAAACGTATTTAACAGATGAATATACATTAGATTATGTATATTCTCCAATAAGAAATGTTTGTTCACTATTATTCTACAAAGTGAAAAATAGTACAAATAATGGAATACCCTTGAGTATGAGTCATTGTGTTCAAACTTTTGACCGGTACTCAATGTATACACATAAGTTTACCCAAAGACACACACACAGGCAAATGCACATACATACACAAAGATGCAGACACTGATTGACTAACCCGTGTGTTGTTTCTTTCTGCCTTGAGTTCCGCTATCTCCTCTTCTCTCTCCAGCAGCTGTTCCCGGCAGACATTTAGCTCTTTGGTCAGCACTGCAAATTCCTACAGACACAAGGCAGACATGTAACTATCAACACAGCTTGAAGCCATAATTACATACTGTCAATTAGACACCGTCAAAAACAAACACTTTTACACAGCAAAAATGTGAATACAAAACATGCCAGAATTACACATCTGTTACACACACACAACCATGACCTAACTCAACCCAACCTCAACCCCGTCAAATAAACACCATTGAATCAACTTATACACGACTTGACAAAGAATAATAAGTTGAAGACCACTTAGCGGACTTCAAAATGAAGTTGAGCTTCCATCTATCTACATTGGATGCCCGTGTCTCTGGGCTGGGTTCAAGAGCACTTCAGCGTACAGTTTCGTATAGTTCTGGCCAGCCATGTTGTGCGGACACGGCTGACATACTGGAGCATCCTCTGTCCTGTCAGCCATATTGGCTCAGATGGGCTCTACTCATGTGTGGTCAAGCCCCCACATATGAAAGTTCTCATTCATTTTTTGAAAGGAAACCCCCGAGAGGATGTAGAAGAGATTAGGGGGATGGCGTGGACATTAGCGGGAGAAAGACCCATTTACTATGAGCACAGCACTAAGCAGAACCATGCAAACCAATGCATTCCCACGTGTGAGCAAATGGGTAATTTAGAATCAGTTCCAGCACAGCCATACTGCCCTTGGTGCAATATAGAGTTGATTATTGAATTCAGTAATCTGGTAAGAATACTAGATGCTGGACTACTAGTTATTGTCAATGGACTGGTAGGAATATTAGACGCTGGGCTACCAGTTATCATCTGTTGAGTGGTAGGAATATTAGACACTGGGCTACCAGTTTTCACCAGTAGAATTCAATATTTGGTACAAGACTACGAAATATCATCAGATGACTGGGCGGAATGTTAAAAACTGCCCTACCTATTATCATTAAATGACTGGTAGGACTATTAAACTGGGCTAGTCGTGTCTGGGTATTCGTGTCTGGGTACTTGTTCTGGGTAGTCCTGTCTGGGAAGTCATGACTGGGTAGTCGTGTCTGGTAAGTCGTGTCTGGGTACCCGTGTCTGGGTAGTCCTGTCTGGGAAGTCGTGACTGGGTAGTCCTGTCTGGGAAGTCATGACTGGGTAGTTGTGTCTGGGTAGTCGTGACTGGGTGGTCGTGTCTGAGTATTCCTGTCTGGGAAGTCGTGTCTGGGTACTTGTGTCTGGGTATTCATGTCTGGGTAATCTGTCTGGGATGTCGTGACTGGGTAGTCCTTTCTGGGAAGTCGTGACTGGGTGGTCGTGTCTGAGTAGTCCTGTCTGGGAAGTCGTGTCTGGGTACTTGTGTTTGGGTAGTTGTGTCTGGGAAGTCGTGTCTGGGTACTCGTGTCTGGGTAGTCGTGTCTGGGAAGTCGTGTCTGGGTAGTCCTCTCTGGGAAGTCGTGACTGGGAAGTCCTGTCTGGGAAGTCGTGACTGGGTAGTCCTGTCTGGGAAGTCGTGACTGGGTAGTCCTGTCTGGGAAGTCGTGACTGGGTAGTCGTGTTTGGGTAGTCCTGTCTGGGAAGTTGTGACTGGGTAGCCGTGTCTGGTTAGCGTGTCTGGTTAGTCGTGTCTGGGAAGTCGTGTCTGGGCACTCGTGTCTGGGTAGTCCTGTCTGGGAAGTTGTGACTGGGTAGTCCTGTCTGGGAAGTCGTGACTGGGTAGTCCTGTTTGGGTAGTCCTGTCTGGGAAGTTGTGACTGGGTAGCCGTGTCTGGTTAGTCGTGTCTGGTTAGTCGTGTCTGGGAAGTCGTGTCTGGGCACTCGTGTCTGGGTAGTCCTGTCTGGGAAGTTGTGACTGGGAAGTCCGGTCTGGGAAGTCATGACTGGGAAGTCCTGTCTGGGAAGTCGTGACTGGGTAGTCGTGACTGGGAAGTCATGACTGGGTAGTCCTGTCTGGGTAGTCCTGTCTGGGAAGTCTTGTCTGGGTAATTGTGTCTGGGTAGTCAAGTCTGGGAAGTTGTGACTAGGTAGTCCTGTCTGGGAAGTCGTGAATGGGTAGTTGTGTTTGGGTAGTTGTGTCTGGGAAGTCGTGTCTGGGTACTCGTGTCTGGGTAGTCCTGTCTGGGAAGTTGTGACTGGGTAATTGTGTCTGGGTACTCGTGTCTGGGTACTCGTGTCTGGGTAACTGTGTTTGAGTAATTGTGTCTGGTACTGGTAGGAATATTACATGTAGAGTTTCAAGTTAAAATAACTGCTGAAAGGAGTAGACAGTAAGAAGAGACAAAGTGAAGAGATCTTCAGAGGGTTTCCACACCCCCCCTCTCCCCTCTTGATTGTCTGACATCCTTCAAAAATGTGCAAAGTAATTAAGGAGAATAATTGTATTAAATTAGATTATATTTTTTCTAGTATTCTCCACTCAGATCTCATAAAGAAAATTAAGTGTACAAGAATGGATCCAAAACAGATGTGTCATGTGATGAAAAACAAACAAAAAAAGTGCATTACATTTTTGGATAAAACCATGAGTAGTATAATGTTTTTTTTACCTTTTGATAAAACCAATGTGCATTCTAAAGGGCTGAAGGAAACTTCTAAAACAATACGTGAGTATTCTTGATGAAAGTTAGCTTTCAGGGAGAGGAGAGCACTATTCCACTAAAAAAATGTCACCTACTCAACCTTTTGGCCACTGAAAGTTGCCACCTTTCAGAGGGATGAGTTGAGATATACTTTAACAGAATAATAAAAAAATGGCAAACAACAGATCCATAGGCATTTGAGAATGGGATTGATTCGCGCAGAAAATTTGGCAACAATATCTAACAAGACACTCTCTCCAATAAGTTAATTCTGTCTTCCTACAACTCCACAGTCCCACTGTTAAATTCTCTCTCATCCTGTCACTCAGCCTGGTCCACTGTCATCATCTCTCATCCTGTCAGTCAGCCTGGTCCGTTGTCATCCTCTCATCCTGTCACGGCTTTTTCCACTGTCATCCTATCTTATCCTGTCACTCTGCATTTTCCACTGTCATCCTATCTTGTCCTGTCACTCTGCCTGGTCCTCTGTCATCCTCTCTTATTCTGTCACTTAGCCTTTTCTACTGTCATCCTCTCATCCTTTCACTCTGATTTTCTACTGTCATCCTCTCTCATCCTATCACTCTGCCTGGTACACTGTCATCCTCTCTCATTCTTTCACTCTGCATTTTCTACTGTCATCCTCTCTCATCCTATCCATCTGCCCTTTCCACTGTCATCCTCGCTCATCCTGTCCATCTGCCTTTTCCACTGTCATTCTATATTATCCTGTCACTCTGCCTGGTCCTCTGTCATCCTCTCTTATTCTGTCACTCGTCCTATTCCACTGTCATCCTGTCCATCTGCCTTTTCCACTGTCATCCTCTCTCATCCAGTGACTCTGCCTTTTCCCCTGTCATCCTCACTTATCCTGTCACTCTGCCTGGTCCTCTGTCATCCTCTCTTATTCTGTCACTCGTCCTATTCCACTGTCATCCTGTCCATCTGCCTTTTCCACTGTCATCCTCTCTCATCCAGTGACTCTGCCTTTTCCCCTGTCATCCTCACTTATCCTGTCACTCTGCCTGGTCCACTGTCAAGCTAACAATGCTTTTTTTCTACCCGTCTCGCTCTCTTTATTTGACAATCTAAAACACCTAAGAATAGACAGGAGCTCCCTCATTAGTATGCGACAATATGCAAATTGGCCTAATTTGTTAGTATGTGTTCCATACCACCAGTTCTCTCTGTTCCATCCTGCTCTCCATCAAGCTGTCTCTCCTGCTCTCTAGCTTACCCCCCCCCCCTCTCTCTCCAAGCAGACGCACTCAAAGAACACTGCTAGAGCTCGTGTTGAATCAACTGTCTCAAATCGCGCTGTGCTGCTCACGTTGTATGGGGCAGAAGTGTGCACCATATTGATCCCTCTCTCATTAATGTCCAGTCATTGTCTGTGACAATACGTGCCCCATCGCATCTCGAGTTCCATCCGATAGTTCTGGATCAACAACAAAGAAAATATGGGTCCTCGCAAAAGATAGCCCAGCATTCATCCTAGGCACTTAGACAGACCACCGGTCTGAAATCAAAGAGAGAGCCTTCCTTGCATTTCCACCACGGTCCGTCCCTCTCCTAGAGTAGCTCTGCAGGTCTAATGTCCCGGGCTAATATTGGCCTGGTTGTCATAGGCTCCTGAGAAGTCCAACTCAATCCAATGAAACTGCAAATGAGAACCAGTCTGCCATCATGCCAAGATATGATTCAGCCACAAACCTGCTGGGCAGTCAGCAAAACCACACACCCACCAGAACAGCAAAGGCCAAACGACACAACTAGGTATATCACTGAACAGCTAATTGTCACATAGAACAGCTATCTGGCTTAAGCCGTCAGTGCCAGGACAGCTCGGAGGAGATTACAGCAGCCACAAAAAAGCAGTATGTCGAAGTCTGAGTATGAACTTCTATTTAACCTCAACTAATCACGACTTCAGGCTAACAGCTACAGAATTAGATGGAGTGAAATAACACTACAGAGATACACAAACAGTCACCTTCCTCCTACTCTCATACAAAGTGTTTGTAAACACAAATCTCACATACACTGCATCATGTACACACACACACACACACACACAATCACAAACAGGTAGGGACA
>JACXGK010002842.1:32901-50728 GCA_016801125.1 Novumbra hubbsi
CTAGGTGAACACAGGGAGGCTAGGTGAACACAGGGAGGCTAGGTGAACACAGGGAGGCTAGGTGAACACAGGGAGGCTAGGTGAACACAGGGAGGCTAGGTGAACACAGGGAGGCTAGGTGAACACAGGGAGGCTAGGTGAACACAAAAAAGAGGATGTGAGAGGGGAAAGATCGATAGAGGGGGGACTAAGAAAATGGAGGGCAGAAACAGAAGTATGAGAGATAACAACACTGACATTCTTCATGACATGCTCCCGCATCCTCAGTCTTTCTTCCTCCATCTCCATCATATCATCCTCCTCATTCTTTGGATCATAGACCTTCTCCAGCTTGGTGCACAGGGACAGGAGAAAGAGCAGTTACCATAACGCACCAACAGACAAACAGGAAACAGACAGACAGGCGTGGGGGGAAGTTACTTCTTTGGCGAAGAGGGCCTCTAGTTCCTGCTCATCCAGGACGCCATCTCCATTAGTGTCTACAAAGAGCAATCGGAAGATTCATTGAATACGTGTGTCATCACGATAATGCAATAGCGAAAATTCGACGCAGAAATGAAACGCTGTTTCTTTGAAAGTGTCCAATGTCATGACAAAACAAGCGCCATGACGCCGCAAACCAGTTGAATAGATGGAGCTCAACTGACCGTGCAGTTTGAAGAATGTCTTTGGGTTGAACTCGGTTGGGTCGAGCCCATCAGTCTCCTCCCACACCTCACGCAGCTGAGCTACACTGCCCTAAGGAAGGTAGGGAAAATAAAAAAAGGGGGATTAAAGAGATGAAGTGTTCCTTCTAGTGTACCCCCCATACGTACAGGCACAGAGAGTTCCCCCCCATGGTCGTAGCTCTCAGTATTTGTCTGTCCTTTACCGGAGCGTTGACTTTTGGATGCTTCCGGTGTTTCTCTTTCAGCTCCTCCATCCTCCTCTCCTCCTTCTCTCTCTTCTCCTGGTCCAGCCCCTTCAGGTACTCCCGTCTCTCGTGCTCCTTTAGCATCTCGTAGCGTTTGAATTCCTCGTGTCGCTCTGCGTCGTAGTTCTCCAGGTCTTTGGTGGCCTGCCAGAAAGGGATGACCAATGAGGCGCGGCTACAGCACATCAGCAGCCGTGTTGGTGACACCGGGCCAATATTCACCACGCGAAACCAGCTAAACCGGCCCGGCATCAGCACCGACAGGAAGACCGACACCGGCCCGGGACGCCGCGTTCAGTGCATTACCGTTGAGATGAGCAGTTCCAGATCTTTGGCCTCGAACGTGTTCTGATTGTGTGGATCCAAGTGTTCGAACTGCTTCAACAGCGAGGCGTGGTCCATCTGGAGACTCTGCATGTTGGTGCTGTCCAGTTTGGCTTTGAGCAGCATCCTGAGGCGTGAGACCTCCTGCCTCTTCAGCTCATCCAGGCGGGTTCTGACATGGTGACCAACGAGGTCCAACTCCTTACTGAGACGACCATTCTGAAGGAGAGGGAGAAGTACTATCAGTCAAAGGGATTTGTAAATACCGTTATTCTCTACGGTATTCCTTACAAGGTGCTTGGTGTCACAATAAAAACTGGTAAAAAAAAATGGTGTCCCATTTTGACATGAACAGGTAAACTAGAAATGATTTATATGTAAGTCATAAACATGGAGGTACTAAATGAGTACCAAGAAATAACTACTTAGGTTAGGAAATAAGATATGAAAAGCAAGAGGGGATAGAGGTTGAGAATGAGAATGAGTGAAAGACAGAGACAAAGAGGGAGAGAGAATTTAGACATACTGACCTTGATGTCCTCTGTGTTGGCAGTCTGGAGTTTCTCTCTGAAGTGGGGATCGGTCTCCAGCACCTCAATCACCTCTCTCAGATACCTGTCATAGTACAGCCCTGTGTCCTACAACACACACATGACGCACAGAACATTATAAACACACACTGTATACAGTACATTAGACACACACATACCCACATTGTGTAAAGTAAATTATAGACGCACACTTTGTGCACTGTTCGTTACAGATGCATCATATAAGATACATCTCACACACATTATGGGCACATTATCCACCTAAACAAGACAAACACACACATCATGTACAGTACATCACACATACATTATGGACACATTATCCACCTAAACAAGACAAACACACACATCATGTATTGTACATCACTCATACATTATAGACACATTACCCACATAAACAAGACAAACACACACATAAACAAAACAAACACACACATAAACAAAAATTATGAGTACCGCGTTATCCTCTTGTTTGTCCTCCTGGGGAGGATGTGCTTCTTCAGGCGTTGCATTGCGGTCAATGGGAACTGCCCAAACCTCTAGAGAGATGGACAGGAGCACCAGCCAGCAAGGACCCAGGTTCATCCTCCTGAGATAGTTGTAGAAAGCATATGAAAAGCGGGGCTGGCTCAGTTATGTCTTCAGCCATTCAGTACAGCGGCATTTGTTACGGCACATCAACGGAATTATGTTTGATTGTTGACATCTGACATATCAACTGTAACATCACAGGAATTGTATGCACGTTTCTCTGGCTAAGAGATAACTGAAACAGAGATAGAAAGTATATAGTCGCATGGAGTTGAAATTGTAAATGTCAGACTGACAATCAGCTGACAACAAGAGCTGAAAACTCGACATCCCTTTTGTGTGACAAAATGCAGTTTTACAATTGAAACACATTTGCTTGCTAGTTTAACGTCACCCGCATCAACACTAGCTAACTACGGTATATTTTTAGCACCCTCTTCAACAACAACATCAAGTTAAATTTAGCTAGCCAGCGAAAAGACACCTGCCTGGACGACACAGGCGTTTGCATCATCACACAGATCATTCCAAAGCAATTTATAATGTACGATCGGTGACATTACAGATTAACACTCACCGTTACCGACCGTCACTCGTTGATTAATGGATAAACGTATCCGGTGTATTAGCAAACTGGCTAGCAATAAATTAAACCAGGGCTTCCAGGAATTAGACCAGCATTTGCGTCGCAGGCAAAAATGACGTCAACAAGAATGGACAGCGTGTGTTCTAGGGGCTCGTTCGAATGCTCTGGACGCGTATTTTTCCTTTTACATTTCTTTCCTTTATGAAACTCCCCACAGCTAATCGATGTTATTGTTTTAATGTTAAATCATGTCATCAATTAATAAGGGAACATTTATTTAATTTACATTGTTGATGTGTGTACATCACATACCTCATAATATTTAGGGAAGAAAAACATACAATGTATATAACAGTCATATACACTCTAGTTCCAACATGTAAAATGTATTTATTTATTTAATTACTGTAAAAATAGATATGTATATTATTTCATCAAATAGAATGTCAGATCACATACAAATACAAACATTAGTGAATTAAAATAAATTAACATTATGCAATTGCACATAATAAATACATTGATAAATAATACATTAAGGACATACAACCAATAGCAGAATAAAAAAAGAATCACAGGGCTGAATGATAATAAATATGGCACGAGTAACACACAATGAATAAATAAACAATATTAAATTAACAACAATAAATTAAGTTAAAAATATGTTAATACATTGTAGAGCATTTGAGGTCATATTTCATTTATATCAGTTACACTGATAAGCCAAGCAGGACTGATTGAGTTGCACTTTGAATGCCACACACAATGGTGTGTTTAGAAATCAATCTCTCTCATATCGGTAGGTGTGCTTGCTCTTTCATCCTGGATCTCTCCACCTTTCCCCATTTCTCCGTCCTTCTCCGAGGCACTGCCTTGGAGTCCCCCTCTCAGCCGCTGTTTGAGGGCAGCCTCTATCAGGTCACTGTAGCACTGCAACACCATCTGAGATCAAAGGGGACAGACAAACAAACACATGAGCACCCTTCCACTCACACCCACCGCGACACAACCAATCTGTCACGCAGGCAGTGAAATGTGCAATCCAACCCATTTTCATCTGGAACGTTTTTAACATTGCTCTCGGATGTAAGTTAAACACAAACCCCTGACCATAACCAAAAAAAAGCTATGTTTAGAGATCCCATTAGGAGTGTCAGAGAAACGTACAAAAAAAGACACTTACCAGGTCAGTCTGACACAGCTCTGCCAATGTTGCGCTCATATGACCCAGGTGACCTGGACCCTTGTTGCCCAACCCTCGGAGAGCAGAGTTCAGTGCTGCCGCGGCAACCAGAGATGGAGGGGCTCCCAGGAAACGGTAGTCACAGATGCACATTGCAACCAGGGTGTCACTGTGACGACGCAGTGTGGAGAAGTATTCTTTTGCGTTGGTCTCTCCCTCCTTCAGCTCCCCAACAGGGGGAAGAAAATGTGGTAGGAAGTCGTGAGGGGTAACTGCAGCCATGTCCCAACGAAGAGTCGCTAGGACGAGCCGTTCCATTTCCTTGTAATGAAAGGGAATGCTTCAATACACTTGTTTGTATCTAAAAACAATAACATTTAGCCTACTGAATACCGTGTATGCACTACCACAGAAACTGTTTTAAGTGTGAGCCAAATATAGTTGGCCCGTCATATTATCACGTGGAACTTTTAAAGACTCTCCTCCATATCACCATGACGACTCACCCGTATGTTGGAGGGCAGGAAGCTGTATTCGGCTGCAGCACAGAGAGTGTCAGCAGAGACCGTGTCACACTCGCTTAGTTTGGAAGAGATGAGGATGCAGGTGGCGGCCAGGCAGTAGGGTGAGACAGGAAGGGAGAGGGAGGCAGACAGGAAGCGGTCCAACATCGAGACAGAAAGGGGAAACACGGTCTCATCACAGCCACACTCACAGCATACCTAGCAAAGGAACCGACAGAGGAGAATCAATTGGTGCATCATCAAAATAAAGACATTTCAAGTGGGGGGGGGGGGGTCGCCATGGAATCCAACGGATGACAGGTCATACCTCCAGAGCCCACTTGGTCAGCTCCTCCCTTCGCTCTGGCTCACTCTGGATGAGGGTGACATAGAGGGCGGAGGGCAGATATCGCTCCTCCACCTGAAGCAGCCTCTGGATGACCCGCTTCCCAGACACGCTGGGGTCCCAGGGGGCACGGAGCTGTGGCTGGACCCCGACCCGGCCCCGGCGGTCCCCCACGCCTTGCTGGCCTCGGACTTCCTCCTCACACCACAGAGACACGAACACAGACATCCCTCAGCTCAGCCCACAGTCCACCACCAGGATGCGTTGGTGTTTATCTCACTCCAGGAAGAGGGAAAGAGCCCAGTCAAGGTTCCCCTTTTTGTGAAAAGAAAAAGATTGTGTGCCGAAAACTTGCAATTTATCCAATGCAGTCCAACTGTCTTCCAGTGCTATGTTGGAGGCCTGCTTGTTTCCTGGTTCCTCGGTATCAGCGTGTTGCTTCCCAGTGCTGGTATGAATCTCAGTTGCAACCACCACTAGTTGGTTTTATATCCCTTGAAGAGAAAGAGAGTGACGGAGAGGGTGTGGTAAAGAGGCGAAGAAAGAGTGTGGCATGAAAAAAACGACAACAATGCTTTCTGTTCAACAATGGCATCAACAGGTGGAGAGAAGGGGGAAAGTAGGGAAGGCGAGAGAGGGAGGGGAGAGAGGGAGGGGAGAGGGGGCACAGACAAGAAAGGGAGTGGCCCGCAGGGACAGGGTAACAGCTTGCCCCCGACAGTGGAAAAGAGGAGAGGGAGAGAGAGACGAGGAGAGAAAAGGTCATCTCCAAACTCAAACACAATTGGAATGGATGACAAAAGGAGAAGGACGTTTGTTGACAATATGAGAGGAACAAAATACGTTCCAAATTCTAAATCCAGTATGAGAAAAAAGAAGATGCATATTTTACATTCAGTACGAGACAAAATAAGATGCATATTTTACATTCAGTACAAGACAACATAAGATGCATATTTTACATTCAGTATGAGAGAGACCACATTCGTTTTAAATTCGCACCTATGAAATAATGACAGCTGTATAGCAAAATTACTAATTTGAATTGTGGTTATTTTGAACTGCTTTGTTATTGTTCATCCTGTGTTATATGCAGCCAAGGTAACATTTAAACTCAAACTTAGTTAGCCAGTATTAAATGTACTGCAAACATTTACATTTCAACATATGCATTTATTCCTGCCCCTAAATGTCTTTTAAACTCCCATGCCCAGAACTCTCTGAGGAATCTCATTGTCAAAGCAACTCATCACCCCTCTCCCCCTCCCCCCCTTCTCACCCCTCCTTAGCCTGTGGCAATCTGCTCTCCCTGTTTAAAGCCCAGTGAATCCACTGAAGAGGACAGGGCTAGGTATGTGCAACAGACAGTGGAGCAGGCAAGTCAATGAGCCGTATTGTCTCTCTTTACAAATCAGTGTCAGACACCAGCCCCTAGCCTTCTGCTGGCTCCACACACACACACACACACACTTTATACATTCGTTGGACAGCAGACACACTCCTGCACGCTCCTCTGGGACTCCACTGAAGGTCACAATGGGGTCACACTTACCAGTGATAAATTCACATTGTATTTGACACAGTGAGTCACCACAGGTGGTTTCTCACACATTAGGGGAACAATAAAGGATTACGTTTCACACAGACTTTTGGGAAGCACTGCAAATGGTGACATAATGACACACCTTTTAAACCCTCCTTAAAATATCAGGAGATAGAGCCGTGGATTTGTAAACCTGGCTTGAATAAATTAATAACAGTGATTGAAATGGTTATGTTTCTTGGCGATTATGTCAAATGTATATTCCATATTTCACAGTCACTGGGTAAACAGACCAATACCAGATCTGATGTAGTGAAAACCTCATTCTGGAGCCATTTTGTTAAATTTCTAAAAGATCAGAGACATCAATAGAGATATCCTCCTAACACAAACTATGGCAATCCTCTATGCATAATGCATAATTATCCTTAATATCCTGGGCCTGTGTGTGTGTATGTGTAATTTATAGATACACATTTGCTAGAAGCTCTAAGAAGAATGTAAGGCATTATTTATTGAGTAAGAAGACACTTATTAGGTACTAGGCTTTTAGACCCCACAGACATCATCTTCTCTGTGGTTTCCTAAGATCTCAGATGAAACCCTTTCCAACACAATCACAACAGGGAAGATTATCACCCCAACACACTGGAACCATTGTGGATTTAGAGAGGAGAAATGGGGCTTAAGGCTATTGAGAGAGCCATCATCCATAAACACTGATTGGAGTAGCACTGAAAACAGATTGAGTTTGAATGAGAGCTTGGGTGAGTTGGCTTGCGGGTGCCAAGAAAGGTCAGGCCAGGAAAGAGGGGCAAGTGGGGCGTGGCAAAGAGTTTTCACAGTGACAGATCGCCCTCCTGTTTAAGTGCCCCGCTAAATTCATACATCGCAGCTGTATTCAAACCAAGACAGAAGAGAGCGAAGGAGGGAAGGGCCAGAGGGAGAGCCGGGTGAACAACCCAGGCGGCTGTGAGAGGGGGGCGTGGTTCCCCGCCCCTCATTTTCCACCTCATTGGCCGGAACAGTGGAGGACAGAGATCCCTTTACCCTTCATACAGACACCTGCTGAAAGGAGGGGGGGGCGGCGGCTAAGTTAACACACTGCATTAATCATACTACTGAAGTGAAGTCCAATGTCCCTTTGAAAATTACAACTAAAGACTAACATTCGTTCACAACTACACCGTAAAGAAATTCTGAAATCCAAACAGCAAATTAGTTTTTCCTCTTTGTACTTCACAAGGGGGAAGAAAAAAAATCTAGTGTCATTTTTAACAGGTAGTAACATATTATATTAATAAGTACATTAAAATAGAAGAGAAACAACACAAAATAGAACCAAACCTTTACCTACTTCAAAAACATACCAATAATATTTCTCAGGTGAACGTTTTTCTTTGCAATTGTTTGTCCCCACTAATATGTACTTGTATGTTTGCACCGCCTTTAGATGTCAACGTTCTAAATGTTAATATGGGACCAGTGTAGGCAGAGGGCCAAATAAACATTAACATTCATGACATTGTAGGGGACTGCAGTTAACAGGGGGCCCAATGGCCTGGTGGGTGGAAACACAGGACTTAAGCAACGCAAAGGAGTAACTTTCATACCCTTTATTTCACAACATTTCAGGATAGTGAAAATATTGTCATGACATAATACTGATAATTAAAAACCTAAAACATTATAGTACTGCGTGTATTGCCCGCTATATGGCATGCAATTTCTGCAATGAGCTGAAATATAGCACGTTACAGTACTACCGATGTTCTGTCAGTATCAACACCTTTCATTTCCAACCCCCTAGAGCGGGGTGTGAAACTCATTACAGGGAGTGTTCGCTGGTATTTGTTATTTTCTTGACGCTGGTGTCCAATTGAGACCTAGACAACCAGGCGCAGAGCACATCATTAGTTACTTTTAATTTCAAACCCTGTGAGCAAGAGGGGTAGTGAGGACAGTATCAGAGAAGTACAACACAATGTGCCTTGTGCAATTAAGAACACAACAATACACCACTAAAAAGGGTCCGATAGGCTGGGATAGAAACAAAGGGATAAAAGAACTTGGCAGGAAATAGCAGCATTATACATAAAGTAGGATTTGGGAGAAAATAAAAAAGACAAAAGAAAATCTCACAAGAACAGCAGATAAATAAAAACATAACTGACTTTAACAGGACTGTTTAAACATTGTGGTTAGATAGGGTCATGAAAACAGGCCTTCCATCCCCTTTTGGTCAACAATGCCCCCTGGTGGTCAGCGATGGCAGCAGCGTCCTGCTGGACAGTTCTGTAACATCCCACCTGCTCTGCTACTACCCCATACATTCCCATATTTCATCCAATAGAAGTAAAGCTTCATATATAAAAACACCCCAGACAGGTTCATGCCATCCTGTCAATCACCCGCTCACGGGTAGGTAGCGGGAGGGCGTGCTGCTGTTGCAGTCCCGTTACTTGATTGGCTCGTTGCTGCAGCTGCCGCCTGTGACTGGCTGAGAAGGTGCTGCATCTCATGTGACTCCGATTCTGGGCTGGTCTCGTCAGAGCTTGGGGGGACATACAGACCGATGACCTCCAGCACCTTCCCGGGAAGCTCCTGAGGAGAGGGGACAGTTATATCATCAAATATATCTTCATTACCATCTTGCCCATATGATTTCATCCTCCTCTATGGTATTCCCTACTTTGCAGCAGGCCAGCTGTAGGTAGATGGCTTCTGCTCCTCGCAGGACAGTCTGCAGGTCCAGCTTCATGGTCAGTTCATTGATGTGCTGAATACAGAGACACAGTCCACACATTGGCAGGACAAGTAATTAAGTCCAATAAGTGTAGGACATACCAGGCTTTCTGAACGCAGCCTTACACACACAAACGCAAAAAAAACACATCACAGAGAAGAATACATTACAACATCTCGTGCAAACCTTCAGAATTGTGTTAAAGTCGTGGTCTGAGCCAATGAGCTCCCCTCTCTGAGATTCCAGAATGGAAGCGGCCATTAGTAAATGAAAGTTTTCACAAGGCAGACGAGTCCAAAGAACCTGGAACAGAGAAAAGGGGGTCCGTACTATAAATATACATTTTCTTAAAAGATGGATGCTTAGTTGACTTCCATGGGTGTTTTCTCAAAAATGTGTGTGCATAGGTCAAATGGGACTGGATCAGAGGGCTGTGTGTGTAGTACTGTGCCGTCTCACCTCCCAAAGGCACAGAATGTCCTCGAAGGAGAACTCCCTTTTAAACCAGATCAGCAACCAACGGAAACAGAAGCACAGAGAGCCACTGTCCTGGGAGTCTGAAAGGGAGACGCGAGACATCAGGACTAGAACAAAACAACATAAAGAACGTTATGCCTCAACAGGCGAAGGATCCGGATGACGACTAATCGCACCTTGAGTTAAGGGGAATTATTCTACAACAACTAAATAGAAACAATCATTTGATGTGAATTCACTCCTGGCAGGGGAGGAGCCTAGTGACCAAGTGACTGTTTACCCAGGTAGTCCAGGAGCTCGGGGTCCAGAGCCTTCAGCAGGAGAGTAAGCTGAAGGAGCTGTTGCTTCATGGCCTCCTGAGACTCCTCAAAGTTCTGGTGCTGAGAGATCGAGGAGAGGACGTCAGAATGTTCTCGCCTTGCGGTTTGAGCAAATGTACAGAGTGTTATAAAACAATAGACTTACCACCATCTCCATGAAGCCTGTCAGACACCAGAAGGACTCCACCTCGTTCTGGGTGACAAACAGCAGAGGAGCCAAGAGGTCACTCATGCCTTGGACATAGCCTGCAGACCGGGGGTATTGGAAGCGACAAGGACAGGGGAGTCAGCCGGTGGGTTTGGAAATACCTTAAGATTGTTGAGACCCACCCCAGGGCTGGGCCAAGCAACATACCCAGATCAAAGTTGAACATGCAGTATGTCATCAGCACGTCATTGAGGAGAGTCAGGCCTGGGTTGTCATTGCCAGAGAAGAATGCGTTGTGTCTGTCCGTCCGACTCACATCTCGTTCTGTTGAGTCCAATTAAAACAAAGCGACCAGTGAAAAATCGCTCCAGAAAAGGTCTCAACTAATATGACATACAGAAAAGCACTGACCAATCAGGCTGCGGTATCCTCTGAGAAGAGTGTTCCTCATCTCTTGCTCTTCACTGACTGACTTCCACTGAACTTTCATTCTGAAATATTCATCTCTGAACAGAGAAACAGAGAGGGTTTGCGGGGATTCAAAAAATAACTTACATTTAGACAGTAATCGCCATCTTGCAATAACCGTCTTATAAGAGACACTAACGTTTTCATCCTCAGAATATCCTCCCTCTCTCCCACAGTACTATTCCAAGGATAGAATCCCAGAAGGAACTTCCAAACATCCTTCCTTAGGGATGGTGTAATTCCCTATAAGCCAGAGAGGAGAGATGTTTAAGACTTTAGGTCAGGAGAGTGAAACTGAATCTGGATATAAGATTGTATCAGTAGTGGGGATGTTTTTAAGGAGAGGGACATCACACTGTAGTCTAGATGATGCTCCTACCCCTCTGAATATCAGCTCTTTGATTCGCTGTGGGTCCTTCACACGTCCCTCCGGGTCCAAAAACTCCTCCCATTTATCCAGAGGTGGTCCCCTGGTTACATCTGGTCTAGGACCAAGCTCCGCCCCCTGGTGGCACATGAAACGACACACTTTAACAATCCTCCTTTTTTCAACTTTACAATACGTTGGCATTAAGGTAAGGTATTTGTAGTAGCAGTAACCGTAGATGCTCTCAGAATAGTTAGTGGGTACATTCCATACTGGCCCAGTTTGTTATAGCCAACATCTCCATGCTCTAAAGTGAGGTCCTCTTGTCCGTAAATGTTTAGTATTAGCCCAACAACCTCTACCCACATTCCCCCAACGTACACAGTTAATAAGCTCAAAGCCAGGTTCATCGTCAGCGGGCGGGGCCCCGTGGTGGCCCTGAGGTCCACGGGGGTGGAGGGGGGATTCTGGGGGTCGAAGGGCCCCTCTGAAGAAGTTGGTGACCTTAGAGAATCCCCCAAAAGTGGTGGCATAAGGGTCCTGGATAAACCTCTGCAAACCAAGAGACGGAGGTGATTACTAACGGAGACTCCCACACTCGCACACAGGCCACGCAGGCAAAACACGATCCTTACGGAGACGAGGTCAGAACTCCCATCATCAAAGAGCTGCAGCTCATCAAAGGACTGAGAAAGTGCCCCAGAGTCATGAGGATATGCAAGGAAGAGACGCCCATCTACCGGTGACCTGAAAACAAGAGACAAATACAGATAAGCAACAGGCGAGAAAGCAAGGCGTAAATAAAGACAAGGGGTTCTGTACAGTGTAGACACGTTTCTAATCTCTCCACGGTTCAGAGTCCCAGTTGTAAGCCATTGATCTGCGTGAGTAGGCTGCCTGCTGGTCGGTACTCACGGGGCCAGGATGATGTAACGCTGCATGGCCCTCAGCAGCTCCCTTGTGCCCCCCCGGTGAAAGTGCAGTGGAGGCAGGGTGTGACCCCCCCGGCTGGTTAGAACCAGGAAATTACGGCCGAGGGAGAAACGGGACCGTCGAAGAGAGTACAGCTCGGAGAGAGGCAGAGAGAATGACCACTGACCTGGGAACAGAGGTAAAGACGGGGAGAAATCAACACTGCTGGTGCTAACTACTATACTAACACATAACAAACAGAGCCACTTTGAAAAGTCTACATACTGGTCTCCTTGACTGGGGGTTCTGCGGCACGGTCTCTCTTCACCGTGCTAATGACGGCCCAGTCTGGCTCATAGCCAGGGTCAAAGTTAGTGTCCTCCACCCCTCCTTCTCCATCCTAACAGGACGACAGACCACGTATCAAGAATATGAAGAAAACATAGAGCGCTGTTGTTTGTTTGTTTTCTACCATCATATTAAACAGGATAGAACGCCCTCACCTTTTTGGTGTAGAAGACAGCTGGTGCATTTCGACCTTCATCCTCTAGTGCGCTCCATTCCAATGCCGGCTCATTATTCTGTTAGCATAGACAAACGTCATCTTTCTGTAATCTAGAATTGCAAAAATAAATGGTGTACCAAATGGCCTTGTAGTGCGTGTCAGCGAAGATAGCTAAGCAAAGGAATTCCACCAGAGGCATTGGCACACATTGTGATTAGAGTACCAAAGCTTACCCGTTCCACTATACGGATGAACCCAGGGATGGTTGTGTCCTGGTTGCTCCTCTTAGCATTGGTGTGGAGGTACACTCCCTCCTTCTCAAACACCAGCTATGTGACAAAACAACAGAATGTATTAATAGAACATATTGAAGCCCTTAGAATTAATAATGAGGTCATGTCATGGATTCCAGTGTAGTGATTCAGAAAAAATGTGTATGGTGGGGGCTGACAATCACATGACATCCAGAGATATTGCGTCCTAAGTCACATGATCCCTGTTAGTCATTCACTCAGGTACAATGTCTACACACACAGTTAAGCATGCTGGTATTTAGCTACTCTATTAATGCCTGGGAATAGCGGTGTTTGTATTACCGTAACATAAATTAATGTCTGTGTTGCCCAATGTAACACAATAGGAAAAAGGGGATTCCATCGTAAAAATGGTAAGGCCGCCTGCACACAAAAACGAATCCAAACGAAAATGCCACGGAATGGAGATAATAATGAAGCAGAGTTCTTATAACGCGATCTAGGTTATAGCTATATTTATCTTAATCATACAACTAGTTGCACTGTGTAGCTACCTAGCAAAACTGCGTACCTGTTCCAATATTACACGACTTCATATTTAAGATGTAGCCATATGCTTCCAATCAACATATTTAAATAATAACAATAATTTATTGAACTTCACTAACCCTTGTCGCGGAATTTCAAAGTGCTTCAAGAGTGGAAAAACAATGTCTATACAATCATCATCATGAAATATCATTACAATACTCGATACAATTTTCGATTGCTGTATTCCTGAACATGTGAGCTAGGTCGCATGAGTTTAGTTGGCAACCGAACATTGAATATAGATTCATAAATAAAAACATTTATTAATTTAAAAACATGAATCTTACTTTATGAGTAGTGTCCGTCTTCGTCTCCATTTTTCTACACTTGCCTTTTTTCCAAAACAAATGTCGTCACAACACTTCCGCCTTCATTGACAGCACCACCTACAAAACACGTCAGTCAGAAACATCAGCCAATCATTGTCGGTGAATCTTTTTTATGTTCAAAACAACTGGAAATCTGTGGCGCTTTAAAGAAACTGGTGCAGCGTTCACAAAAGCTTGGAATTGGGAAGTGGAAATGTCCAACCAATGTTGCCAAACATTTCAACACAAATAGAATTGAAAACTCTGGAACAACATAGCTGTGACTGAAAGAGATATGATCATTTGAATAAGTATGCAACCCGCAATTCCAAGTCGGAAACTCGAGTCACTGTGATCTATGTTTTATGTGATCTATTTTGGGGGTTTTAGCAGTTTGGGCTTGTGATTTAAATCTTCATTAATAACACTTGACTGGCTCATGATTGTTAGTGTTTGTCTTTTTGGCTGTGCTTGACAAAATGAGCGCAGATATTTCATGCTAGGTTGGCCCTGTGGATACATGTAAAAACGTCCGGGTACCTAACAAATTCGACTTTTTACATGCAATTCCTCAAGCGAGTTATCTTTTTAATGAATGGTTCATTCTTAAATGTTCATAGTTATTAAACAGGGACCCTAGTTGTCATTGTCCTAGACCACCTGTATTTTCTGATCTGGTTTCTGCTTGACAACTGTCTGTTCACAATCCACCTGAGTTGCTTTTTCTGTTTTGACCTGAGCCAAATAACATTCCTAAATAAATATTTCTGACCCATGTTGAACAAGTCATGTACTAAAATAATGTCCACCTGGTACAGCCAGCCAATAGGATTAACCACCACTCTAAACCTGGCCCGATGTTTATTCCATGGTTGTTGCTATTCTGCTGAAGTGTCATGGTGTTTTTGTTGTTCCATTGGAAAGCAGCATTGCAGAAGCAATTGCAGACAATGCGTTCTAGGAGGTGAATTAGTTAACATTGCGCTTGACAGAAATGGTAGGGAACAGAAATATTAAACTTTTGTTGCACACATTAACAGATGATGCACCAACTTTGTGACAACGGTTGGTATCAACCCGGATTAATACACATGATTGAAGAAGCACGGTCCAAGGACGCGTATGACGAGTACCAGGCTTAGGTATAAATTTGCTCACTGCGCCTAATCACGTGTGCTAAACGTGCGTCTGATCCAAGCGCCTGAAAACAGCGACGTCGGAGTCTAGGGGAGAGAAGTCTTGAGAATAATAAGACAAAGAGTGATAACAAAGTCAGTACCCGAAGAATTCGTGCAACCGACTAAGGAACACATGTGTAAGTCAACGTTTGCCTTTGCTGTTAATTTCTACCTGTGTGTAACAATGTCTTAGTAAAGCTACAGTTGAAAATGGTGGTGAATGTGTTCATGTTGGGAGCTGGGTCCACTGTACAGTTAGCTAGTCGGCTAACTAGCAAGCAGGTTTGCAAACACGTACAATGATTCTGCAGTCATGCACATTTTAAATTCCTTTTCACTTTTATTGAATTGCTTTAGTGGTAGTAATATTCACTGGAAGGACATTTGGGAACGAATAGGACAGGTTTAGGGTAAGGGAGGCACCAGTCATCCTAGACGGTTTTGGCTTAGCCAGTTGTTATGCTAACGAGTGCACGAGACGGTGGGAGGGAGTCGGGTACGAAGCTTGTCTGCGACAGTTTGTGACGACGGGTGTACGACGTCGTCCGTTAATCAATATTTATTTGAAATAATGGTGTGTACACAAAACACATTCGTTTTTTAAACGAGTGCCTGTAATTTTTACCAGGATTGATTTATTCTTTTTTTTTTAATTCCAGGTAACACCAGCAACTTGTCATTGCTCATCTCTCCCCTAGTTCTCCCAGGCCTAGACACTGACATTTCCCATATCAATTACCTTGTGCCTCTGAAACATGGTCAATGACCACTTAGAATAATTGTATTTGTACAACTTACAAGCATAGAACCGAGGATATTAAAATAACGGACATAGACACTGCCGCCTACACTCCTGTGAGAAATAAGTAAAACAAGGCAACAATTCAATATCAATCTGCTTGCTGTGTGAAACGACTTTCTGCCAACACTAGCCTATACCTCTTTGGCTATTTCCTAAATAAAACCAGTTACAGAGGATCTGAACGTCATCTGAAATCTACCCCCTAGTATATAAAACCCATCTACCTTTAGACATTGGTAGTCCAGTTCACCTAACATGGCAGCCATTACCCAGTCATCTGCCCCGGAGATTCCAGACAACCACAAAGAGAGCTGGCGGGCCCTCCTCGCCGCCGCAGAGGTGTATTGTCAGAAGTCCGGGTGCGACCTGGCCATTCTGACAGCCTGCAAGAAGTTCCGTCCCTCTGGGGTGGAGGGCGACGGGAGGAGAAGTGGCAGTGGCTTCCCTGTCTGTGGGCGGACGTGGGACTTCGCCTATCACGTGTGGGGTCCAGGGGCTTTGGCGGAGTCCTCGCGGCGCTACATGGACGACATTGCCGTGCTGCACTCCACGTCGATGCTGACCGCACACAGACACACGCACCCGGGTGCGGGAGACGGAACGAAGCTGGTTGTGGACATGCCCGGTATCAGGGCGGTGAGTGGGCTGCACTTCGCTGTGGCGTTGCGCTGATATGATTCCCTGTCCTTCGTAACGATCGTGATGGTAACGTGGGTGTTTCTCCCTGTTACGCAGAGCCTAACCAATGAGGGTGGCGTGGGAAGCGTCAGCCCCAATACCACAGTCTATTCACAAAGCTACCCATCCATCTATCACTCGGGCCCTGCCATTGGCCTGGCTGCTGGGCGTCATGGGAAAGAGGAAAGGGAGCGAGAGACGGGCCTGATAAAGGAGGAGCCAGAGCGAGGGAGAGACATGCCTGGAAATGGGGACTTGGAGGAGTGTGAGGATGAGGAGGACATGGAGGAAAGGAGCCGCAATCTGAACGAGACTGCAGGTGAATTATTACCGGAGTGTTTGTTATTTTTTTTCCTGTTAGGGTTTGTGGTTAACGTGGTTAACATCCGGTTGGCAGAGGTTTAGTGGTCGACATCTGAGGTAGTCAACTTTGGGAGTCTGAAGATGTTTCACAATATTGGTGTAGCCCTGGACAGTCGCACCAAGTCACTAATCAGGGGGCTTGTTGGTTAGTTGAAAAGTTTAGATCAAATGTATGGAATGATTGGTGGTCACTAAAGTGAGCTTGGAATACCTCTGGTTTACACCACCACCTCCAGTACAGCATTTTAGTAAAGTAAGTAAAGAACCGACTCAACCTTGTTAGTGTAAGTCAACCACAACGCCATGTGCAGTATTGTGTTCAGTCATGGATTGTTCAGGTTGCCACCGCAATGGCATCTACAGTGTTTGTGTTTGTATTTCAACATATTTCAGCTACTGAGGATTACAAACCAGAACAGTTCTCAGATGATAAAGCATGCCGCCTTTCGGTGAGTGAGCCCCTTAAAATGTGTCCCAGGTCTCCCCTGCTAGGGAAGGACGCTCAGTGGTTGTAGGTGAAGACCAATGCCTAAAGCAAATCACTGCCACATGTTTGCCGTGACCTTTTATTTTTGATGCGCACCACAGATCTGATTGGTTACTGTGTTTCTGTACTATGCTCCAATGACTGCAGAGGATGCCAACTAGGGACATGTATTATTTAAGTTAAATGTTGAGCAGCTGAATCCCATGTCAAGCAAGAATGGGACTACATTTCCCTTACAGCACCTCAGCAATTGGTCTCCTCGTCCCCAAGTGCAATAATATGCCGTGTAAAACCGGGGGGTCCGGAGACACTGTAACCCTATTTGAAGCTGACCTCAGACGGGGCCAAACGAGGAGGAAGTAACTCCACCCACTTTGCCAAGCATCAGACCAAATGGGACACAAACCGTAACCTCTCTGAAAGAGGGCAGACTAAAGTTCAGAGTTCACTCCCAATGCATGAGCCAGTGACTCCACTTCTGAGTGGCGTTGGAGGAAACGGCTCTTTGTAGCTGTATCAATAAAACATTTTGGATGCTGAAGCTCATTGGATGCAGTTTTAATGTGTGAATATTGTGGTTCCAGGCTAGTCTTTTTTGGGGGAGCAACGACTCTGTTACTAATGTTTGAAAGCCGACTTGACTACAAAACTATTGACTTTTAGATGTCTTTTGTGGCCGAAAAACTAAAACGCGCTAGTTTTTAAGACTGATAATACAACTACTGTTGTGTAACCCCCCC
>JACXGK010002843.1:5338-50499 GCA_016801125.1 Novumbra hubbsi
TTTTTTTTTTTTTTTTTTTTATGTGGAAGATGAATGAAGATGCCTCACATGAATATTTCCCATTGCACCCATTTCACACGAGCGTGGCAATTACTTTCAGCACAAAGGAAGAGCAAAACATCCCATCATTCTGTTTTATAGCCTGTAATTGTGTGTTGGGAGGCTGTGCCCTCCAGTTCTCCTCCTAATGGGTGTTTGTGTGTTGTTTTAGTGGCAGAGTTATGGGGGGTGGGTATATGGTTGACTGAGTGACTGACTGCCGGACTCCCTGTGATGTGTGTGCGTTCCAGGTGATAGTGCAGTCTGGCCGCCAGCCCAGTGTCCTGCAGAAACTGTGTCAGCTGCCCTTCCAGTACTTCAGCCACCCGCGCCTCATCAAGGTGCTGTTCCCCTCTCTGATCTCTGCCTCCTACAACAACCCCCAGAACAAGGTCATCCTGCAGCAGGAGATGAGCTGTGTGCTGCTTGCCACCTTCATACAGGTGATACAAACACACTCCCAGGGAGGGAATGGCATAGAATACTGGCATGGAATACCACACAAACAGGTTGTAGTGACACTTTAATTTCAAAATGAACGTATACGGACATTGCAAATAAATAGACCCACGTTGATTTTAGTCAGTGCTTTTGTTGTAATGTCTGTCTCATTCCTTCCTTTACAATAATAGCTCACACAGACAGACAGACAGACAGACAGACAGACAGACAGACAGACAGTAGGGTTTAGCTTCTAGTGCATAGGCTGTCTATTGTTTTCTGATAAAATCCCCTTTTACCGGACAGATCCTACTATTAATTACATCAAGATCAGCTTGGACTATAGAGGGACTAGCTATTGTCCTGTCATCCAAACACTGGCAAGATCTAGTCTCTCCTCTGAACCCTTTGTCAATATTTATTGTCTAAAAAACCTGACATTACACAAATACTTGTTTAACTAGGGCTTTTGAATCGTTTTTAGAGTATTTGTTATTGTTTCAAGTAATATTCTAAGAGGAGACTGACAGCGACTCCAAACTTAATGTAAGGGGGTGCAAAACACATACTAAGACAGAAATTTACAATTGAAGTTCAACTGATCTTTCAGTTTGGTCAATGCCAAGCTTGTTGAGTTCCACTTAGAGGTATGTTGGATAAGATGTACTATGCACAGTTGATTCATTCACTGCTGCAGCATAATTGTGTCTGGCCTCTACTTTCACTTAGTGGTGTGCATCACTCTGTGTTCTTTCATTTTTCCAAGGACTGTGCCTCAAATGATAATCATCCAGACAACAGAACACAACAAAGAGGTAAATTCTCTTCGGTACCTTTTTTCAACTAAATAATTTGCTCTTTTTTTATCTTAGTTATTTATAGTGCATTTACTGTATATTAATTTCATAATGTAATTGATATTTATATTTTAGATTTAAAAATCTCTAACCAGGAACGAGTCAGAGAGACTCTAATCGTTCTTTGCTTTGTCCCAATCCAGACCAAGTTTCTCTGCCACTGGATTACTGTGAGCTCTCCAATCGCTTTCCCAGAGACCAGTGGGACTCGGCACTGCAGTTCTTTCTGAAGAAGCAAGATGACTAATTTTAGAGTTGTACACTTTCCTGTTACACACACACTAAAAACAAACACTAAAAACCTTTAGAGTCAGACCTTTTACCCTTCCACAAGTTGTTACTATTCTAGAATTTGAGGGCTGAATCCTAACATGAGATGTTTTTGTACGTTTTTCCTTAATGTCAATGGGAGATTTGTACAAGAATTTGACTTAGACATTTTTTCTATTCTTCCCTGAGTCACGCACAATATTCTGTTCCTTGTCTAATCTGTTTCTAGTCTGTATTTTTCTTTGTTGTTTCTAAAAGAGCATATATAATGAAAGCATTCTCATAATGGTTAGATTACATAACATGTTCTTCAAAAGTACGGTAGTTCCTGTTAACTACTTTATTATTTTCATATATGGTTAAGATGTGAATAGTTATTTTACAGGTTTCTGAGCAGTTTTGTGGTCAAGTATTTAATTTACATAGCCTGTATGTGATCTGTTCTGTACATTTAGAGCTACAAATAGCTGACCTGTCTAAGTACAAATGTTTTCCTGTGTTCTTTTCCTTTTGTTGTGAAGCATTTAAAAATATATAATTTATTGAATAATTTACATTTCTGTCCCATGAATACTTTATTTATTATGCGTTGTTCATTATTCTGCAGTTATTTGTGCATACATCAGCTCACTCAATGACTTTAACTACTTTCTACTGTTCGACAACTGACAGTCAGACTTACCAAGTGTAGCCACTGTTTAACTGTCGGCAGATGCAGCAAACCGTGCCATTTGTGATGGTGATTAGAATGGTGAGTAGTGAGGAAGTACTGAGAGCAACCAAATGATTTTTGTTTCATTTAATTACCAGGTAGATATCCTAAGAACACTTTATTGTTTACAGCAACGATCTGGGAGCAATTAACTGTCTTGATCAAGTATTTTTTATCCTTGTCTGCTCAGGGATTTGAACCAGCAATTGTTCATTTACTGGCCAAGCACAGTTTGTGGACCACAAATCTCATAGACAAACTTCGCACATTTAATTGGTAGTTTCAAACAACATCAGATATTCATTCATATTTACTGTCAGATTATGGTTAAACATGAATTTTGAGTGTTAATAGTTTGAGAATGTTAGGGCCTTACTCACGAACTTTGGCTAAAATCATTGGTTTAACACTTTGATCTGAAATGGCTAGCTATTAGCTTTTTTTGTAAACTGGTAGAGTAAGCCACTATTCTAGGGTCGTTATGACCACTAAGATCACTATATGTCTCAAAACAAAATATCAATTCACTTTAAGCTGTATCCCATCACATTTGCCACCATTTAATGTCATGTCAATTTAGACACCAGAGCCCTGGCAAAATTCCTAAGAAGTACAATGCCCAATGTTTAAAGAAAAAAAAAAAAACTTTCTCTGGAAATCCATTAAATTCTTGACCATTTGCCTGTTCAAGGAATATGAATAAGACTCACCCAACAGACCTTGCTCTATGGACTCTATATAGTAAATATCTGCTGCCTTAATGCGGACTAATCTACAGTATGTGACTATGAGTGTGTAATTTCCGCTTAAATAATGACGTATTGCCTACATATTTAAATACTTTATTGGCTAGTTTGAAACTATCACAACTATCATAAGAGAAAGACATCAGAGGATATTTCTTTATTAAGGGAAATGTGGCTGGTGCCCAAATCATTGTGAAAGTATGTTACATGTTCTTGTACATGTTCTGTATTGTAGGAGCATTTATTGATATTGAACTGTTGAGGGGATATCCAGAGTTTCTGAAGTTCTGATTGAATTCTGCAGGGTGAGTCTGTCAGGACAGTGATGTGACAGGCAATGGATGCTAATGGTGAGTGATAAAAGGGATACTATTGTAGATGCTATGAACTATACGTTTTCTAAACCCGTTTAGTGTCATATAAATTGCAATGCTGTTACAGCTTGCCTAATCTGTAGACTTACGATTTACAACGTCTTATTGTCATGTCAGTTGGATATCTTTTATTCAGTCTGATGTTCATATCCTATTCCAAGTTTGGATCCCTTCGATGAAGATGAGCACAAAAGCGTATAGAAATTAAATTATTGTTTATTAATTTACGCTGAAATATTTACTCAGCTAATGTTTGAGGTAAAACTCATTACAATGAAATGCCACCTTCATGCCAACCAAATTTGTCTTTCTACTCTCATATAAACATTGGACCTGGTTCCAGTCAAAGTTCCAGTTACGTGTAGCAAACTCCCAGGTGTTAACATTCATGTTTTGATAAGAGTAGAGGCTTTTCTGGCAAGTTGACTAAAAAGTTTGTTAAAAGGAAGGACTTTTAAAGACTTGTTGACCATAAGATTCAGCCAATGTTTGCAATTCCCCAACTGTGATACTATTTTTTATTCTTCAGAACATTCTTTTTACAGTGCAATGGGTAAAAAACACACAAAACTGTTTCCACCCAAGTTGTTTCATTACAGGGCCAGTTGATTAACATGTTTTGCCTAGTTTATGACGATTAACAGCCTTTTGTGGTATTTAATTTGTGCTTGCTGACCTTCTACACTTTTATATTTACATTTGAGCCATTTAGCAGATGCTCTTAGCCAAAGAAACGTATTATGTGCTAAAACAATATGTTTCTTTGAACAAAAAGAACATTTTCCAAATTTAACAAAATGTCTGGGTTTTTGTTTGTTACATTTTAGCTGATAAATAATTATTACATTTGTATTTTTCATTCATCACAATCAGGGTGCCAAATGAATTCCACCTAGGGCCTTATGTCAGCTGGTTTGGGGCTTTTCCTTGTAGTTGGAGCTAAATAAGACCTAGACAAACAGGTGGAGTACCAATTGCGTAGGTTTATACTTAGGTTGAGGTCTTTATTTCCCATTGGGTATTGATGGAAAGCGACAGCGTATCAGAGCAAAGTACATTTACCTATTACTCTTGGACTATGATATTGGACTAGCAAAAGAATATTAACAGTGAAGTATTTTCTTCTGATGTTGGTCTGCATGAAAAGGAAAGTGAGATCAATAAATCTCAGACCTTACCTGCAAATACTCGAAGTGGTTGATCTATTCCAGAGCTAGAACAGAGCTGATTACTGTTGTCAACTTCTCATCAAGTCCTTGACTAGTTGAAACAGGGGAGCTGGTTCAGAGCTGCTGTGAAATGTCTGGGAATCCCAGAGGAGATGTTTTCGAAACACTGGGTTACATTACTAGAAACACTCGTAAGACCTTGACCTTAATTGTGAAAGGGTTGGTAATAAAAAAAAAAATATATATGCACCTTTTTTTTCCTTTACAAAAAAGTTGAAAAGGAATATTTTGAATGAGGAACAGAAGGGTTCAATTTAAGAGACCATTGTAAGTTTAAATTTTTTGGGGGAACAATTAAAATCAGACAACGGTTCAAGATGATAAACATTAAAGAGGAAATATCTAAAAGACCAAAACATTTACTGTACATTGTGTAATTCATTAAGAACTAAATGACGAAATATTGGTCAATGGAAACCAAAATCACCACCACGGGCTGGAATAAAATCAAAATCAAAGAAAACATTTGAAATCACATGCTGTTCCAACTGTCCTCACAGCAACTCATAATGTGACTCGATAGTGACTATGGCCCCCACGTGCCTATATACACTCCCAGTCTGGGCATGCTCCCGATAAGGCTGCAGATGGTTTATGGAATCAGTGAGCATCTGGACAGTCTGGGGGCGTCTACTTGACAGCGTCTGATGCACCAATACACAACATGTCAAAGGTTCTCAATTGGATTCAGGTCTGGGGAACGTGAGGACCAGTCATCAATGCCTTCATCATCCAGGAACTGCCTACACACTCTGTGTTGTCCTACACCAGGAGGAACCCAGGGCCCACTGAACCAGCGTAAGGTCTGAGGATGGCATCCCGGCACCTAACAGTAGTCAGAGTACCGTTGGCTAGCACACAGAGGTCCAAAGATATGCCTCCCCATCCAATTGTACTAGCTGGTATTTACAAGTATGGCCTTATGGAGTCAGTCAGCGGCTTTGCGACACCCTAGCAAACCGCCAATCTGGTCAAATCTAGGAGTGTTTATCAGTGCCCCTAGTGGCGTGTATTCATAGACGTTTTTCCCCCCATGTTCGAAATATGTGACACTGGAGTGAATCTGCTGTTATCCCCATGACTACCTATGTGTTATTGCAGGAAGGAGTACAGAAAGATCTCTTAGTAAATAATTGTGGCAATCAAAGCTATTCAAAAGGGTAATTGTGACTTACTTTTTAAGCCCAATACCATTTTCAAGTAATTTATGAAATGCTCTTATGGAGGACGACAGTGTAGTTTGTGCAAACATGTTCTTATTTGCATTTCTTGGGAAATGGGAATCAAAACCACAGCCTTATTGTTGTAATTGTGATGTCCTACCAAGTGAGCTACACAAGACCATATCATCCCTTTAATCAGACCTGGGAAACCACTGAGTGCAAGTAACTATTAAGTAAAAACCCTTTTCGGAAGTGTTTCAGCTCCCCAGGACTTGGGCTCATACCCTTGCCTAGGGTTTTAAGGTTTGGATAATTTCTTGATGTAATCTTACAATTAATAATTAGTGTTCAATTATGCAAAACGCATCGAGTAAAAAGGACAAAATTATATCAAACTTAAAATGAAAATATTATTTTGATTGAGATAGAAATGTGAATACAAATTATATATAATACATTTTTCAGACAAACTGGAATTAAATCCAGACAAAGTCAATAGCAAAATAAAAACAATTTAGTTGAGATGAAACAAACACAAAACACTTGTAATATATTAAATTGTTTAATTTGTTGATAAGTTAAATACTATGTTGTATTCACATCTCCAACTAAACCAAATAATAAGGCTCAGGTTAAAAAAAGTTGTAGGCAACATCTTTAAATGCTGAAATGTTGTGGCTATCAACTAAAAACTATTTAATAATGGAGAATTTTGTAATACAGCCAGGGGCCTAAAGTTAAGGCTATGTTGTGATCTTGTTTATTCAGTAAGATGTCCACATTGAAGTTTCTGTAACTATTTTGTACCATAGAAATTATGCATGTTCCCAAGATGTCATGTAAACATAGCATGTTTGTGGAGATATAAAGAAGAATTTGAATTATTAAATTCTTAATTTTCACAGAAACTCAAATTGATCGTTTCCATTAATGTAATCTCAACCTCAGTCCAGGTAATATGGCTGGGCTTTTAGATAAAGCACAGTGATAACAAATCAAAGTGTAGATAAATGCAAAATATGACAGTGTATTAACATTTTAACTTCATAACTCATTTAAATTAAAAAACATGAACTGGGAATTAAAACATATGCCTAAACAGGTAGATGAACAAATTTTAAAATCTCATTGAACAACGTCTCAACCAACAATTAACTATTTTTACCTTGAAATGACCTGTGCTCATTGGTAAGCTTCCCTTCAAATTTGATATCACGTCTCTTATTTTGAAGGATAAACCATTACACTCATTTCAAGATTCATGTCTAATTCACTTTGCATTGCAATTTTGCTTGAAAAGTATGCATAAAATTTCCCTGTACTCAAATGATTTGACGTGGAAACAAAAATGATCAACAAAATAACCCTTTTTGAAACCTATAATCTGATGTTGCGTTCCCAATTATTTATGGTTCGAAAGTAGCCTAATTCTTTAAAAAACATCCTAAATGCTTTAAAACCAGACTTTAAGAGCATGGATGATGTATGTATTGGAAACATGTCCATTAGATTCCAATCATTTTTGATCAGTAAGTACAAATGCCGCAGAAAAGATTGACATCTTATATTCTTTCTGCCACTTGGGGCGCGCCGGTGGAGCGACAGAGCATTAACGATGCTTTTGTTTGGGCTAATTGTGTGCATCACATACAGCTATTTAGATGGCTATTGGTGATATGTAGATACATCTGTCATTATCTGATAAATGGGAAATTAGGTTTAGCCGTTTGAAACCATGATTTTTCATAGTTGTGTTTAATGGATGTAAATGTAGTAACATAATGTAGTAAAATAATACAACTGTGTCTATATGAGGCAAGCGCTTATTTTATGTGTTAATACTTGCTGAAATGCTATATTATGCAGAACAGTTCAAACCCTACGAAATTGGCCTGTAAAATGTAAAGATGAATTTGAATTATGCCTGCATCTCAGGCTTTGATTTCTATTTTAAAATTGTACGAATTTGTAACTTATTGCAAGAACAATTAAGTCATATAGTTTAAAGCGAAAACCTAGGTTGCATCGTTTGTATATATACTAACATTTGATACCGCACGATGGAGTGCAAAATTCCTGGTCATGAAGGCAGACAAAAACGGCACAAATTGCATCTTCCAGTCAGAAAACTCATCCACGACAACACGGACCTAATGCATAATGTTAGTACCAGCTTGACCTGCACTCAGTGCCCAGCGGCTATTCCCAGAATCAAAATAAACTCAAGCCAAGCAAGAAGGCGTTCGCAGAGGGAGTCCCCTTGAGCGCTGACTCAAAAGCGACAGAGGTGGGTTTGTTGTGGCTCCATTCAATGTATCGTTTGCAGATGATGCCAAGTGAAGATAAGGAGCCGCCGAGACCAGTCATCTGTCTAGACTTGACTATTTAAATGAAGCTGGAATGATGACATCGCAAATTCATGTAAAAATACAAAATAGCAATATTTTGACTATTAAATTAAAAACTTCATAAACATTGTAGACTGGCTTTTCATGATTACTTTACTTTATGCCTATATTGTGCATTTGGGGTAGGCTATAAGCCTATAGCCCATAAAAATAGGTCCTACATCCGTTTTATTAAACTATCCAAGCAATTTTCGAAACGTGATTTATTTAGAAATCTACGAGAGATATCATCCATTACGTTTTCCATTTAACAAGATACTTTTAATTAATTCTTAATTAGCTTTGGCTATGCACTGCTAGAGTTAATCCGCTGAAGTGCTGAAATCGCAGTTGGAATGATTTATTTAGTCTATTGAAATTCGTGTGAAAACGTTTATAAATTATGGGTTAATTTGCATACATAGTTCATTAGACATTACTATTAGTATGGGTTTATTAAGATAGCCTGCATTTTTTTTCCAATAAATAACAATAAGTTAGGCCATTTCTTTCTTGACAAGCTAAAACAATTTTTATCTCATCCACTTAATTACAATATTTGACAAGACTTGATATTAAATAATATCTTGAAATCATGCGCGTCTAAAGAGTCATTGGGCTCCATATAGCCCCCAACCGGCATAGGAAATGTTCAGCTACATGAAAGATGAAACAATTAAAAAATGTTCATGCCACTATGTATTATGTTATTATTAGTTCTTTACTTTTCAGTGGCGTTGAATGTTTGTATAATCCTCACGTGGTCCTATGCGCAATCACAGGCTATATGGATCCGAGGCTCGGCCTCTGCTTTTGTTCGTAGACAATGCAGGTCAATCCATGAACAAATGGCTGTATCCACAAATCCAGCGATATTCTCCGTGAAATCCTTTCCCTCTCAAAGCAGGTACGCTGGCCAGTTCTGATGCTGGACACGCGGGCGCATGCATGGGGTTCGAGGCCAATGTTGTGCCGTCTCACGTGTCCACCGGACTTGGTACCATGCTGTTTGGGGTGTCCGGCAACTGCGACGATAAGGACGTCACATCACTGACGGATGAGTTACCCATGGAGCCAGATTCCGAATAAGACACCTGTGGTGTAAAAATGTGTTTAATATGCGATTTAATTTGTCCCAATATTGCAACAGCCATTAGGTCTGTCACATAGCCCGAAGCTTCGCACCTGTTCCTCGAGTGCCGCAGGTAGGCTACTTTTTATAAAGATGTCACACCAGACCAGCGGAAGTAATTGATCAGTTCAGCCTAAATTTCACACACCTGGTTTTGCAGGTTGGTCAAATAAAAAAAACAAGAAGCGCCTGCGGGACTCTTGGGCCAGAGTTGCCTACACTTGGCATAGCCTAATATATACTTTAGGTTTTGATGAAGTGAACTCAAGTGTTAAACCTATTCATATATTATTATTGATCTTATATCAATATAATGTGTTTGCATCTAAAGCAGAAACGTGTTCATTTAGAAACGACGGAGTTATGTGTGTGCATACCAAGTGCTGGTAGGCGGGCTGGTCCAGGTCACTCTGCAAAGCAAACTCGCTCAGGGCTTTCCAGGGAGGCTGGTAAGTCTGCACCTCCACTGGGTTACCTTGGACCGTGTTGTCGTGTCGAATTGGACTCCCTGCCACCAGAGGCGTACCGGTCAGTCCCTGAAGATTCTACAAAGAAAACATGTGAACACGAAAACGTCACAACCATCTGGTAGTCAACATCCAAAATGCAACATGCATGCACTGCTTTAACAACGCTGGCACCACGAATTAAAAGACCCATCTATTTTTTCTAATAAAACAATATACATGTTGCATGGCATTGGTTTACATATGTCTCAATGAACTTACGGTTTTATCGCTGTGGTGCTGTTGTTGAAGTTGCTTCATGAGTATAGATCTCTTCTTGTCTTTACAACGTTTGTTCTGGAACCACACTCTAATGACCCTCGGGCTAAGTCCAGTCATCTCTACCAATTGTTCTTTCATAAGTGCGTCTGGTCTCGGGTTAGCGTTGTAACAGGTCCGTAGGGTATGGAGCTGCTTCTCGTTCAGTACAGTTCGCACCCGAGTGGTCTTCTCAGACTGCTTGTGAGCATGATTCCGATGAGGAGGCTGTCGAACTGACACTGGATCTGTACGATAAATATTCAATAGGAAAAACTTTTCAAAGCTACATTTCCCCTCGCTCAGTCCAATCTAGTAATTATTCGCAAAGCAAATACCTGATGATACCACTAGCCTACTCTGCTAATGTCCTTAAATCTCTAAAATGGTGGTCTAATAGTGTATCTTAATTTCGGGAGATTATTTTACGATGTTTTTAAATGTTCATTAAACACAACTACAAAATATCTCTTGAGATCATACATAAAAATTTTTTTAGGAATACCTACCGATTTAAACTATTTCACATACCAAGTTATTTTTCCTCTGAAGAATTACAGTATACCCAGTTTCGATTGTGGTAATTAATTCTCTTTCAAACATCTACAGTCTCTAAAAAAGCCAATCGTCCATTGCAGAATACCCACTTTTTTACTTAGGTATACATGTATGGATGTTAGTGGAATAACTAATACATTAAAAGCATCACATAATAGGCCTTAACCTATGTTTTGTTTTCCATTTAAAACACTGTAATTTACTAAAACGCTTAAGACTGCAAATCTGCTCAGTAAAATGTATAACCCAGGATTACAATTAGTGTTTGTTACAATTGTAATCTTTATTGTATATATTCAATTAGAGACATTTTGTAGTTATAAACCTTGCATTGACAATAATATTACTCTCTTATTATTATTATTATCTACCGTTATTATTTACTGACCCGCAATATGAAGAGACCTGGAGTGAATATTTCCCGGACTGAGAGGGCTTCCTGCTGAGGCCCGTTCCATCAGTAAACGGTGATCAGCCTGACACAGAAGCTCTTCGTCCCGCAGAGAGAACTCATCTCCGGGCAGGAGATGCCTGCGGCACACCGTGCATCTAAAACACTCCATGTGGTACACGTTGTCCCGAGCTCTCATAACCAGGTCGCTGCTGCCGAAGCCAATGTTACATTTTGCACATTTAATCCCAAATAATCTGAAAAGGACATAGGAACATATAGAAATCTCAATACGTCATTATACATTTGTCTATATAATAGACAAAAAGGTAGCCTCATTTATTTATATATATCGATCAGCAAAAAAATAACATAAATTAGGTTTTGTTATTCACATTGAATATATAGTTTTCCATACATGAAGCAGTGTAGGCTCAAACCATAGCAAGACATGCACATTAGTCAGATGAAAGACTAAACTGCTTACGAAGATATGCTTGTTTATTTTAATGTTATTCAAAAAATAGGTTGACTATGCAACATTTCTCTCGTGTGGGTACGGTCGGGTGCCTTGAAGCTTAGACTCAAGGTGCTTGCAACGCCAGGGTCCTAGGCTATGGTCGATGCACATGGAAAAATTATGACAATATAAATGAAGTCTAATTAAAATCCCTCCGTATTAGCGCGTATACTTAATTGTTTACATTTATTAATCTATCTATTTTATTCATTGACATAGACTAGCAGTAATCATTTTACTTTCTTGAGGTAGCCAAATTCTTTTTTCAAAGTTGGGGCCTTTTGAAATTCCAAAGCTCTGAAATCACGTTAGTAGGGAAAGTTAGTCAACTCCTACCTTACATAATCTCTTTTGCAGTATGTCTTGCCATCTCGGACGAAGCAAGTGCACGTCTCATCCAGGTACTGACTGCATTCCGCGCACTTCAGACACGCGGCATGCCACTCAAGGTCCGGGGCGACCCGCAGGATGTACTGGTCGTGGATCTGACTCCCACAGCCCACACACATTGCGATTCCAGAGTTCTCTGTGGGAACGCACAGTGCACTATAGCTACCAATACGAACTCGCAAGTAATCCAAAATAAGACGTGCTAGCATCTCGGCGTGTGTTCTGTTCAATTCTATCAATTAGAATCAATGCAGCATGAACTCGATGCTGTCCTGTTGTTATCCTCTTCATATCCAGAATGCAGGACAGTGGTCATTAGAAATAACAATTCATGTTCATAATCATTTAGCCTATCAGCTATTATCAAAATTGACAAATGCAACAAAACACCCTTACTTTCGATTCACTGGATCTTTGTAAGTATAACTAGGCTATAAGCACACGCGTGAACAGTTGAACACTAGCAATATTGTTAACCTAAAATATTATCAAAAATAAGCTTGGGTCAAATACCCAGATCTTTACTTACTTTTGGAATGATCCCCCATATCCCCCAAGATAGAAGATTGTAATATAATATCCACCATACAGGAGGGATAGAACAGGCCGATAGGTGAAAAAAATATAGTGGGAGACTACCCCGTCCCGTCCCTGGCTGACTGATAACTTCTATTCACCGAGTGAGAGTTGGGAAGAGAAGTGTCCCACGCGCAGGGTGACGTCACATATAAACCTGGACCTCTGCGTTTGGGGATGGGGTATGCAAAGCATTTTAACAATAGATCAAGATAGTTAGACCACCTTACTTGCATTTTTATTTTGTCCAAGCCAGCCTTTGCATTGTGGTTTAAAAAGCATTAAACCATTACATGTATTCCTACTTTCGCATTTGTAACCTAATTATAAAAATGCAAACAAAAATAAATTCCAGCGAAACGTCTGATTTTCAGGACAAAATATGAAATATAAAAATTATGTTTAGTGAAAACAGACATATATTTCTAAAATTACATTCCTGCACTCCTGCCTATAGGCTATTGAGACCAGTATATATGGTTTGTATTCCTGTTTGTATATTCATTGTAACCTTTCCACTATGACAATAACCTACAACACTGTAAAATATGCATCGTAGAATCACATTGAAATCTTTTTGAAGGTAAGATCATGTTTACAAAGTCATCAAGAATCAATGGTAGAGTACTCAGAGAGCCCTCTGCTGGCAGTGTAGCAGGAAGTTCATTTCGCAGCAGGAAGGACCACTTTGTTAAGTTTGGAGTAACACCCAAGTTACATAGTATTTCTATAGTAAGCAAATAATACATTTATAATTACAGATGATGATGCTATTTTGCCGTTTCAGTTCTTAGTGAGGCTACTCTTATTTACGATTTGTAAATGTCTCATTCTGCAATATGTGTATAATGAATATCATGTGGCTACAATAATAGTCTGAATAGCTAATATAAACGAAGACATCTTTAGATAATATTTACTCTTCCGAGTTTGTTTTATGTGCTATGAATTAATCTAAAGAACTGTCATAGGATTTAATTTTTTTTGTCAAGATCTCTTCCTTCAAATGTCCTGAGGAAACTCCAACCATATCCCGAAGAACAAATGTACCCCATATTCATTTTTGAGTTTCAATCAAAAGAAATGACAAATATGTTTTTTTAACCGAAATACTTACAATAGAAAGGATAGAACTACCATAAGAAAACGTTAAACAATAAATTATATTTTGTATACTTTAACAATTAGTCGTAGTCACCATGCATACCAACCATTGACAACAGAGTTAATGTATTTTAGTGAATCAAATCAAATATATTATTTGCAACGGCAAAAGTAAACCAAATAATTTTTGCCAGAATATAAATAATAGTATTATTAAAAAAAATGTTGTTAATGTCCTCTAATGCTTTTGAATTCTTTACGAATACCGCCCAGACGGCTACCGTTTTTTGTACGTCTGCTAAAGAACTAGTTAATATTTACAGCCGTTATCTGAGAACAATCAGGGATAACTGCCTTATTTATGGAAATGGAAACAACGTTTACCTTGTCTGCTCACGGTTTAGAAACCTTTCGTTTCCTGGCCCAACGCCCCTGACTACTTGGCCGCCCTATACATTTCAACATTACAATGCATAGCTGTTCCAACACTGCAATAATACACTACATTTTAAGTTAACACTAAGCCTAGGTGGAAATTGAAACCATAGCAATTTCGTAGCCTAGGTCTAGGCTATGCATCGTTTAAATGGGCCTTTATCTCTCATCATGGCTAACGCAGTCTAATTTACTGCTTGATCTTGTCCACTGTCATAACCTGCTGAGAAGTATAAGGCTAAACATAGAACATGATTCTGCCAACCTTAACTATCATAAAACCGCTGTATTTCGTCTCATTTCTATTTAGGCCGTTGGGTCCAGATCCATGGCGAAGCCCTGCTTTTGCGAAGTAAATTTTGAGTTGGACACTTGTCTTAAGTTTAGGTAAACGCTTCCGGCCGACTTTTAACGTATTTAAGACTCAACCCTTGTATATCGAACAGTTGCTCATAAGGATCATGACATAAAAACTAGTTTATATTCTTTGTTGTTCAAATAAAAAAATATACCACCAGTCTACCAGTCATCCCATAATTTCGAAATTACAATATAATCACAAAAAAGTTAAATAGTGACTCAGATTCCGCAACAAAAAAGAAACAATTTCACAAACACCCACTTAAAACCTCGCAAAAACGTGAAGTTGAGCTTCTTTTTTAAACATAATTTCTCAATTAACATCCATTTTATTTGAAGAGCTTTATTGACAGTTTAAACATTTGTATAAACTGTCCAAGCAAATTATACATAAAAAGGCTTTTTAATGGTCGCGTTCAGTTCGCTTGCTATGCATTCCTTATTTAAGGAAACAATTATGCGGAGAAATTGGTCTTACCCGTCATATTGATAAACTCACATGGATATTTAAAATTAAATAAACCAAACTGAAATCCTAAGGGCTTAGATAAATGGTTTATATTGGCCTGCAATTTGCATCACAAGCACTGGCAGCAGGAATTGTCAGGTATCTGTTGATCTGCAACACAATTAGGAGGGCTTTGGACAAGGACAGCACACCAGGCTGGTACTCCAGAGGTGTGGGCCAAGTCTTCATGTCATCCTAAATTTAAACAGAACAGGAGACAAGGAAGAATTAGAGAGCAACCATTCTCCCCCGGCACAATAATATAGCAGTGTAAATCCTTGGGGCTGAGACAAGGGATCCAGTGACACTATCTGGGGGAGGCCCCCCGGACGGGGCCCAACAGACAGAAAGTCAATCCACCCACATTGCCAAGCATCAACAAAAAGACACACCAACCAACCGCAACCGCCCCGCAACAGAGAAACAACCGCATGCCAGCGATTCTGCCCCTGAATGGCATCGAAGAGAGGGCATCCCAGTAGAGATGAGAGCCCACCTGGCAAGACTGCAAGTGTGGACAGTATCAAGCCTTTCCATTCACCTTCATACACCTGGGCCAGGTTAAACTTAATCATATACCATGCAGAAGAGATGAGTCTGCATTTCAAACCTTAATCATTCCACAGTCGTGGAGCTCTAGGAGAAAAAGCTCGACCTCCAGCTGTTTTGTTAGATATTCTAAGTACAATTAGAAGGCCTGCATCTTGTAATCTTAGGTTACATGCAGGTATGTATGGCTGGATCATTTCAGCGAGGTAAGTAGGGGCAAGTCCATGTATTGTTTTATAGGTTAACAATAAAACCCTAATATCAGTCCTGGCCTAAACAAGATGCCAGTTTATGGAGACTGATACTGAATTAATGTGTTCAAATCTTTTTGTTCTAGTTGAGATTCTAGCAGAAACTTTACTATTTTATGTTTATTTATTGATTTATCAGGTTAACCAGAGAGAAGAGCATTGTAGTAATCTAATCCGGAAGAAATAAGAGCATGGATTAGGTTTTCTGCATCAGTTTTTTTATAAAACATCTTAAACAACATTCCAAAGATGGAAAAAATTAGCTCTTGAGGCATATTATATGTTTGTCAAAAGAGACGTCAAGGTTGAAGTAAACGCTAAGGTTTCTTCAACGCTGTTTTTTTGGGATACAACCATTGAGGATCAATGTAAGATCTGCCAACAGAACTCTTTGTTTCTTAGGTCTTAAAACAAGTTCTTTGTCATCCACTTCCTAATATCTGAAACGCATGCTCCCAAAGCATTTTTCATCAAAAAATACAAATGAGGCATCAGCGTACCAGTAAAAATGTACATTGTGGTACAGCATATATAGTCCATCCTCTGACAAATCCAATGTTTGACTTGTCAGAGGACATGTTAACCACACATACGAACTGATATCTTTCAGATAAATACTCCCCAAAGAGAAGGGAGTGATCAATAGTGTCAAAGGCAGCAGTAAGACCGAGAAGAACAGCTTGGTTGCGGAACCTGTCTGAGGCCATTAGAAGGTAATTTATCACCTTCACAAGTGCAATGTCAGTGCTATGATTGGGTCTGAAACCAGACCGGTTGATTTCATACATTTTATTTGTCTTCTGGATGGCATAGTTGTTGGGAAACTGATTGTTCAAAGTTTTTGAAAGGAACTGGAGGTTCGATATTGGCCTATTATTGTTTAATATATGTGGCATAATTTCCCCTATTTTTAGTAAGTTTGGTACCCTTCCGGAGAACTGGGAGCAATTAATTATGTTCAACAGCTGACCCTAGCACAGGAAACAGCTCCTTAATTAGTTTTGTTGGAATCCGTTCTAGTTGATAATTTGTGGGTTACTAATTTACTAACTTAGTGAACATATTAAGCAATAAAGGATAAAAAAATAAAGTGTCCCCATTGATACCATGTCAGGGATGTTCTGTGCATTCTCGGGACAAGTGTGAGATTTTGAGGACTATACATATACTTACGGAGGAGTCCGATAAAAAAATGTCAGCAAAAAAGTGTATGTATTTATTAGTGCTTGAGTCCTTGTTCACTTGTGGCTTTTTCGTTAACTTTGCAACTGTATCATAGAAACATTATGTATTGTTTTCGTTAATCTCAATCAGATCCACTTTCAGGTGGACTATTCTGAGGTTGATCTCACTATCATGTACTTTTCCCCGTCCCAAGCTTGCTACTCTTCAGGTACATTGACAATGAATATAAACTAGAATTATTATTTGTTGAACAGCATTAACATTGACCTAAAGGTTTGAACATGTGGATAGACATAGTTAAAGGGAAACGATAAACAAACTATTCTCAAAGCAATTAGTGCACCCCTGATGTTTTTAACAAGGCTTACCCAAAAGCCAGTTTTATAGCATCAGCACTGCATGTCATTTGTCATTTGACAGAATTTAATTAATAAAGATGTTAACATAAAACGTTTTCTGTACAGGGCTTACTCCACCCAGTGTGAGGAGGAATCATTTAAAATTGCATTGCTAAATCTTTCCATAAAAGTAATTTTAAAAAAAAGGTATTAAACTGTGGAAAGCATTATTGGTAATCTGCATCACAACAATCATGTTAAGAAAATGTGATTGAACACAATTCTGACCTAGTACTAAGACAATAATTCAGGATTCCTTTCATTGTTTACAGAAGAGGCCCCAAACTTCTTAGTAAATTACTGAGATGCAACCTCAACACAGGTCCCAAACAAACGCTACTGACTCCTCTTCGAGATAAAAACGACCTCTGGGGCAATTATGCAACGGGCACATTACATGTCTTCTGAGTTGTAACACCCTGGAAAAGTCTGGACAAAGTGTGATATACAGTATGTTCTGCGATGTCGTGCAGTATATATTTCTAATGGTAGGACACCTAGTGGTCTTTTTGAGTATTTTACATAACCACAACAGCCAGGTGTAATCATCTGTGGCTCTCTTTGTAGCCTTCTCTGTTGCATTGTTGTATGTGGAGGCATTTCCAAAGCTCAACTATGTACGACCCACGCCAAAATACAAATATATGTACCACTACTTGGTATATCAGTACTACTCTGAATTGGACTCAAATCACAAAACCGCATTTAATTTATATGCATGTTTGCCATAACTTTGATTTCTCTGTCATTCGCTGTTCCTATCAGCGTTTTGTCTCGCGAGAACATTCTACAGCTGTCAGTTCTTTGGAGCGGAGAGCATCAAGGACTAGTCAAATATGTACAGAGCTATCAACAAGACGTATTTCAAACAACTGGTAAGTAGCCTACGCTGAAGTCGCTAATGATTACATTATATTTCTTAGCCAAGTAACTAAATACGTATTCTCTATATGGCAAAGGAAAAATGTAATTGAGAATAAATACAGGGTATTGCCACAAGATAACGAGGAAGCTAGCTAGCTACCTTACTGTACTGTATCGTAGTTTAATATTATGCGCATTTTAAACCAAGGTTAACGTACACATAGCAATGAGTTTTTCTTTGAAAATGTAGATTGCCACATTTTGAACATGCAGTCATATTTGCACTGCTAAATAAATGTTACAGAGCACTATTACGAGCTATCTGAAAGTTGGCTAGTTAGCAATTAGCTATCTCTTTCAACCACGTAAACAGTCGGTTTCAAAATAAAAATCTATATGTTTATTAAGGCAATCATTTTAAATACAGATCCATTGTAAAACCATTATTATGATCACTATATTTAATATTTACTGTTTGTTTCCAATTTAACGTTTAACGTTAATACGTTTATTTTGCAGTTCCATTGGCTAGATTATTGTGCATGACCTCTACTTTACCTTTACTCTAGAAAGCGCTATTTTGCTGTATTCTCAGACCTAGTTTTGAAAACGAATGTATTTTTATTTTACAAAGGAGACAAAGATGTTGTAAATGATAATTTAGATGAAATCCTTAACAGACTAAATTCTACATTCCTCCTTCCTGAATGCTTTTGTTTTTAAACATAGCGTCCCGAATCTTTGGAAACTGGGTTTTGCTTTGAAGTTGATATAAACACTTTGCAGGTTTGATTTTCAACTCTAGGGACTTTCTTTGTGTTGATCTTTGGCACAACTCCCTTTTTATTTTAGTGGCATGTCTCGTTTTACAAAAACAAATTCTCTCCCAGTCTGGTCTCCTCCAGCGGTTGCAAAGCACCTTGGTGGTTGCAGAGCACAACAATGACAAGTTGGCACCTATCACACTAAATGCTATCACTGCCGCCAAGAAGCTAGGAGGAGATGTGTCCTGTTTGGTTGCTGGGACAGACTGTACAAAGGTATGTTTAAGTCCTTAGTTCAGACAAATAACCTTTTGAAGAATGAATCTAGCCTAATCTATGGTTTGCTCTCAAGGGGATTGATTTGCTTTATGTTGATCATGTTTTTAGGTTGCACAGGAAATCAGCAAAGTCCTTGGTGTGAAGACGGTTCTAATTGCTCAAAATGATGCCTACAAAGGCTCTCTGCCAGGTATCCTTGGGTGAAGCAGCTACAGACATATAGATTCACAAAAGATGTTCTCTATGTCATTTCAGATGTTTTTAGTTTTCTTGTTAGCTTTTTGGTGTGTTTGCATGTGGTGTTAATGTAGAAGTGTATGCTTTTCCACAGAGGAGTTGACTCCCCTAATTTTGGCAACCCAGAAGCAGTATAACTTCACTCATATTTGTGCTGGAGCATCTGCTTTTGGAAAGGTAAGACAGAAAAACCCTTATAACTTTGGTTAGGTCAACATTCATTTCTTTATAACGTCGGGCAATGTTATGATAGTTATGTGTTTTGATTATGTATTACAGCAATCATTGATTGTGGCAAATTATTTAACAGATTATGCTTTTACCATATGCGATATGCAGTCCAAAAGCAATGTGCTGAAGTACACCTCCAAAACGGAGGTTGATAAGCAAGAGTCTCATGTACAGGGAGGATATCTTAGCATTTTACTCATCAAGCTTTTAGTGTTGTTGATGCCGACGTGTCGGTCTGCACCCCTGCATTGAAAATCAGCTGTTTCTAGCTACAATAGTCATTTACAACAAATAATGTTTACACTGTATTTCTGATCAGTTTGATGTTATGTTAATGGGGAAAATATTTGCTTTTCATTCAAAACAACATTTAACAAACATTTGAACGGTAGAGTACATATTGCATAACCGTTATTTTAGTAGGTAAGTTTGGCTAAGAATGCGTTATTTTATTCAGCAATGACCTTGGAGCAATTTTATCTGAAGTGCCTTGCTCTGGGAAAGAAAAACAGCGAAGCTAGTAAGCCTTAAGCAGAGGGAAATCCTGTTTAAAAACGTTTTATATAATTACGTAAGGACAAATGTTGACTTCTTACCTATTCAAAGTCTACCTACTTGGATTTATTTTTACTACTACTGACAGTACAGGTTTTCTTATGCCTGCTTATAAAAACCTTTTCTGTCATAGAATTTGCTTCCCAGAGTGGCTGCTAAGTTGGATGTTGCACCTATTTCAGACATCGTTGAGATCAAATCCCCTGACACGTTTGTCAGAACAATCTATGCTGGTAACTAGAGCCTATTACATAAATCATTTTACTTTTATTCTGAAAATTTCATTTCCTATTTCACAATAATTTATGTCATTCTTGTAAGGTCAATACAATGTATTTAGTCATTCCTGTATTATTGATCCTGTATTTTATTTATCCTCCCAACAAAAAATCCCAGATTGTCTCATGTTGACATCCATTACATGTTTCCTTCTTCTGCAGCGGTAGTTGTTTGTGTTTGGATGGTTTGATATATAATCCACATGATATCAGTTGCTGTTACTCATCTATCAAAAACTGAGATCTTTTAAAATGAAATGTGAATCCCTGCTTTTCCCCAAAGTGCATTTACCTTTTGTGATTTGATATGCCCAATTTGCTTCCTGACCTGATTGAGGCTTGTCGAATAACTATGAAACTGTATTTAAGTAATTAATTTAATAATATTTAATTGTATCTTTGCTTTGACCTGCACAAAACAAATGATGTAATATTAATCACACAAAAGGCACAAATTCATTTCAATGACACGCTAGCCATTAAAGAGCCATAACTTTTAGCTCTGCCAGATCTGTGACAGTCAAAAAAAGTCAACGAGAGCAGGCAGGTGGTATGTCTTGCGTATGCACTGATCGTCTACACTGAGATGAAGTAATTGGTGTCAACATAATAATCTCTAATCGGAACATAGTACTTATTACTCTCAGGTATGAGCGCCAACCAAGGCTCTATGTGGGCCCTTTTTTATGTATTTGGTTTACAGTATAAGTTAGAATTTGTCTTTATTCACAGGTAATGCACTCAGCACTGTAAAGTGTAATGAAAGTGTCAAGGTTTTCACCATAAGAGGAACGTCGTTTGAGCCTGCTGCGGAGGGGGGCAGTGCTACATCCGAGGAAGGTAGCTACAGCAGAAACTATGCACTGATAAGCATATTGACTTGTTGGCTGACAAAGTTTGGAAAATGACTCATCGATGAACATGAGCACTTAAAATTATTGATCCTGTAAATCACCTGGAATAAATGATTTTTACCAAATTACTGCAATTCTTTTAAATGATTTTGAACAGTCAGGTTTCTCGCAATAAGGAAGAGATATGTGCTTTTCATGTGGAAAATCGGACCGCTTGTTTTAAGTTAATGACATCTAGTTTGCTAACTACAGTGATAATGTATTTAAGAGCTATAATGCAAATGTTGTTTTCAGTAATTATTTTGAGATTAAATGGCAAAAGGATATAGTACATTTTTGTCATATTCATTACATTATTGCTAAGAGAACCAATCTGACATCAGTAATTTCTCAGGTTGTTTTGAACAATAAACTTGAGACTGACAATTGTCAAGTGTATCAAACTATTGTTTTTTCATTATTTTCTTCATTTTTTTCCAGTTGCTTCGTTGGCACCAGTCGGGATGTCGGAGTGGCTGGAAGCGGCCTTGACCAAGAGTGACCGTCCAGAGCTGACCAGTGCTAAAGTTGTAGTGTCTGGAGGTAAAGGCTTTGTACGGTCGTACTATTTTGCTTAAACATGAATTGTCAATTAATTATGACTGTCTCGTCCTTTTTAGGAAGGGGCTTGAAAAGTGGAGACAACTTCAAGTTGCTTTATGACCTTGCTGACAAAATGAACGCTGCAGGTATGTGGGTTATTAGAATTAGTTTTTGCATGCCCAGATGTTTGTGAGTTGTTTGTCTGAAGAAAACGCAAGAGTATTGGGCCGCTGATATCCAATCTGTCATGTTTGGTCTGGATGTTGCTCCTGCGTAATTTCAGCTGGCTTAGAAAGGATCTTGAGTTCATTCTTTTTCTGTTGGAGGTTTGATGTTGTCTCCTGTAAACCTCTAAATCACTTCATAATGAAAATCCAATTATACACAGCGCAATTTATATCTCAAAGCAAATCATGGTAAATTTTGTCTAGGCTGTCCTCCTTCGTGTCCTCTAACGATGATACCTTTTGAGCAATGTAAAGAGATATTATTATTATTATTATTATATATTCATAGATAAGGAGTTATGGTCTTCCTTCTTTCTCAAGCCTTTTTTTTATTTGTCATTTTCTGTGTTTTCATGATTATTTGAAAAGAACAAAAATCCATAATAGTTTTGTTTTTGTTTTACTTACGTAATATTTAAATGTGATAAAAAAATTTTGTGCAAAGTAAGTACCGTAGGTTTGCCTTGATTCTCTTCACAGTTGGTGCGTCCAGAGCTGCTGTGGATGCTGGATATGTCCCCAATGACTTGCAGGTTGGACAGACTGGCAAGATAGTGGCCCCTGTAAGTAACAATCTCTAGAACCTTTTACATTTGGCTCTTTGATAGGAGAAATAGTGGTCGAAATAGTCTCTAATATAATTGCAATTAAAGTTAAAGATTGTTCTAGCATTTATCATGAGTTTTTGACCGATTCGCACCTGTGCTGTTGTCTGTTATCAACTTTGATTTTGTATTGTAGCCAGAGAATCTATTTAACAGAAATGTTAAGTGTGCTTGAATCTTGTGGATAAGGACTTTAAATAAAAAAAATAGAGTAATGAAGGTATCTACACACTTTTATATCCACTGGGAACAGCGGGTAATACATAATGATTTAATTATTTCGATAATGTGAAGATATCCTGAGTTACTCGGGATCTATGATGTATTTCAGCTTCTCTGCAGTTTTACCAATGCCTGTTACCAGAGTTGCTAACGCAATTCCTAGAATTCAACATTCTAAAGATTGATATCTTTAAAAAGGTTACTTTTCCATTATCAAGTTCAAAGGGATATCCCATCTGTAATTATCCACACATTAGACTCTACCAAATGTAGTTAGTGGCACATATAGGCTTTTAAATGATTTTTGCTATTCCATTAGAGTGCAGTGGTTTTCTGCTTAAAGCTCCAGAACAGGCTATTCTGTCCAAATAGGGTATTGAAAATGTTTTGACAGTCATGATGTATTAAATGTCATTATAAGTGCAGTATTTTGTTCCTGATTAGATTTGTGTGATTCAGACACCCATCTATAAGGGTTTATGAAAATATAAACTCTTATAATAATATTTTGCCATTTTTGTGCATTAAAAATTTTTTTTTATACTATGTACTTTTGAAAATTGCAGTGAAATAAATGTTGTTACGTCAACGTATTAAATACAAAACTGGTACATATATGAGGAATGGAAAATGGAAGTATCACATAATTCACACGTTTCAAATTCATATATTAGAAGAAGTGATGTAGTGCTTTCCTGTTCTATATTCTGTTTTTAATTGTTGTTTTTGGAAAGCCTTTTGGCCCTGTTTTAGCCACATCATGGCATGCATGTTAAGTGTCCCAACGCAAACCAAGCTAGGAATCAAGACCAAACTTTGTTTGGCTGTCATGGTCAAATATTGTTCCTGCTAGTCTATAGTAGATTGGTGTTCCTAAATTGGTGCACTGCTCCTCTGAAACTACTCCTACAACATTAAATTGCACTGAAATATTTGTATATGGAGGTGCATTAAGTATCTATACGGATGTGTCTGTGCATCAGCTTATGTGATGTGGATACTGACTGTCTGTCCGCTTGTTCTGTCTGCAGGAGTTGTATATTGCTGTAGGCATCTCTGGAGCTATTCAGCATCTAGCGGGGATGAAGGACAGCAAGGTACAGTTTGCATTCTTGCTTGTTTTCTACCTGCTCCTTGTCAGCTCACTGTTCTGTGATGGATACATGGTGGTATATATTGTAAATGTCTGTTTGTTTTGCTCTGAAGATCATTGTGGCCATCAACAAGGACCCAGAGGCTCCCATCTTCCAGGTGGCCGACTATGGTCTGGTGGCGGATCTGTTCAAGGTGAGATAGAAGGAGCCTCCAGCACAGTTCTGAATACAACAAGAGACCGAGACACCAAAACAGCGACAATGAATTATTGTGTTCACTTTTTACCTGGCTAGTGAAGCGAAACCACAGTATTTTCTCTCCTAATGGAAATTAGCTTTGGCTAAATTATTAAAGTCCTGAAATGATCATCAAATAACTTGTGGCCGGAGCCTGCTGCTGTGTAGCAATGCAACAGTCACTCGCATTTAAACCATAAACAGACATTGGTGGTTAGCTTAAGTGGCTGGGTGTTAGTTGCCAGGTTTGGGCCAGGTACTTTACATGCTCAGCTGCCCTCTAGTGTCTGGCTGGCACATATGGCCAGTGTGCCAGTGGGTTGGCACACTTTTGAACAAGAGGTCCTTTGCTTTGGGTGTAAGAGGAGCTTTTATTGTCATGCGTGTCCTGTTGTTCATCTCTTATTTACTGTGGCGGTGCGAGAGGCCCAGGTGTTCTGGGTAAACTCTGTAAAAGTGATTGGTAATGATAGCTTGTGGCAGCGGAGTGGTGACCTGCCGGGTATCAGTTTACATGTGTTCACTCCTCAGATGACTGATTGGAAATTCATGGGTTTTCCTTCAAATGGAAACTGATCTCAAAGGAAACACTTTACTTGGGTGCCACTGATGTAACTTGTCAGCATGTCTTTCCCCACTCTTGTCCTTTTTTACGTTACTTTCACATTTTTATTTCCTATCTATGATTTTGTTTTATAAATGTATCAATTAATTGGTTTTAGACAGGGTATCTGTGTAAGCAGACTGACAGCTGCTGTTAAAAAAAGGTTGTCAGGCCAAGTTTGTGCAACCAAAATGACAAACAAAAGGATATCCATGTAGATAGTTTACCCAATCTTTAGTAGTTCTCAATGGTTTATTTTATTAGTGGTTGTTATGTTACCATCTTATACTTTTTTGTATCCCACTAGGCTGTCCCTGAGATGACCGCAGCATTGAGCAAATGAGACATTTGAAATGAAGCGACCCCCCCCTGTTTCCTGGGTATCAGCACTAGTCCCACATTTCCAACTCTCCTAACACCTCTGCCTTAAACAGCCTGGAGATGCTATTCTGGAGTAATGGGATCATTTTCTGTAAATGGCAGCAGAACAATGCTCTTAGTTGGCAAATTGTCTGGTTTTTCTGTACATCTGTATGTTGTGCTTACATAAAGATATCCTTATTTGTGCATCATTTATAGTATGTATTTAACATCCTGTCACAATAAAAGGTAATCTTGTGAAGTCTAAACATGCCTAAACATCACTAATTCACTTTAAATTTGTATGGTATTGTGAGAAAGTGAGTACACTGTTTAGGGATGTGTAAGTAGTAATACACAGGTTGCTAATGTACTGTAGTTAGCACTGTATTGTCTCTCTAATCAGACTTCAATCAAAATCACCTCATAAACATGATTCTGCTAATAAGAATGATGACAGGAATGTAAAATCTTCATGTCGTTATTTATTCTACTGGAAAATAAAAAATGTTTGTATCTGCCTGTTCAGTGTTGACGGTTTATTTTATTGATGCAGTGCTCTTGATATGATAATTGTTTTATTGATTCACCATCGTTCATCATTTTAAAAGTTGTTTTTATATCTAGAAAATGTGACAGCAACTTTAATGTCTCACAGGTGGAGGCCAATGGTAAAGTAACATCCTCATTAGGTCAGTATCTTTCATTTTGTAATCAGTGAGCGTCCATATCACTGTGGTTGAATGCAAACAACATATTTATTTCCCAAAATGAAACTAATGCCACTGAACATTTATTTTCAGTAACAGTGTTTTAAACTAAAATACAGAACGAAATGTTAATGTACTATTTGTAATTTAGTAAAATTATATAATAGAATTAGTCAGGGGAATATTTTAGTATATATAAAGAATACAGCTTTATAGGGGGTGTATTTACTATCAGCACGGTTGCCTCTTGGTATCAGACTGACTGTAAATGATATGACATTGACCATATTTGCCATGTACTCAGCAATGAAAACCTTTCATTATCTATTTTCAAAATGCCTATTGACATTAAAGTGCACAGCATTAATTTGCTTTCTAAAAAGCAGATCTGTTTAAAGGTTCATGCTATAATACTTTCTTCTGACCAACATGTATGCCAGGTGCAATTCCAAACCCCTCGAGATTTGGTAGCGGCAATGTCCCTCCATTGCTTATGTATCTGGCTTATAGGAATTCCACTGAGCTTTCTGTTGTCGTTAAATACAAACTTGAGCATTGATAATATAGAAAGACAAAGGTAAGAAATAAGCTGAGAAAAGAGCTCAGTACATTTGAAAATAGGTAAAATGTACCCTGCAGCAAGCTGATCAGAGAGGACTGTAATTAACTTTGAGGTCTGGAGACACCTGGCTGACATTTACTATGGTAAATTATAGATAATATGATTGCCAGCTGTTGTTTAGTGAGTTAAGTTCAGTGCCTCCAATCCTTAAGCAAGTACCATATTTAAGGGACACAGCTCCCAGTTCACCTCCCACCCAGTTCACCTCCCACCAAGCCCCGCCCAGTCCACCCCCCACCCAGTTCCACCCACACCATTTACTGATATCACATGTAAAACCATAAGTAACAGTTGGGCAGAGACCTGCTGTCTCCCATCTTGGGCTAATGCTCCCCTGCTGGTTGCTTTTGGCGAACAGTTGTTTGTGTTGATTCCTGATAGGTGTTCAGTGCCTACTCACTACAAAGCTTTTCCCCGTCGTACAAGGAGGATGTGTGGTGCCGGCACAGCTGCCATTCACAGTTCCACGGTGCTTTTAGACTTCACGAGGGTCGCTGTCTGCCAGCGGTGGAGGCCTCACACGTCTTTAGTGTCACTCAATAGCATTGGAAGAGGGGTCTTTGAGGAGACCCAGTAACCCCATGGCCCTTCCCTAGGTCTCAGGCATGCAGCTGACGGGGGCATCAGCCCGGGAGAGCCTGTACTTCTCCTCTAGGAAGGACTCGCCGGCCTGCAGGTGGATGAGGGGCTTGGCGGGGTATCCGCCCCGGCTCTTGTTGTAGATGTTGAGCCTGCGCTCCAGCTCGGGGCTGGACTTGGCGGAGCCGGCGGGGCTGGGCAGCTTGAGGTTAACGGGGTCCAGGCCCTTCTGGCGCAGGCAGGAGTCCCGAGACAAGGAGGAGAGCAGCTCCTGCACCACGGCGCTGGGGTGCCCCCGGGGTTGGGGCCGCGCGGCCGTGCCCAGCGCCAGGGGGCTGAAGTAGGGCGGCGGGTAACAGCGCTGGCCGCTGTAGGAGTCCGTGGAGGTGGAGGCCTCGCGCACCGTGGAGCTGCAGTCGGCGGCGGAGCCCAGCGTGTGGCTGCTGGCGCTGGGCTGGGGGCCGCTGAAGCTGTAGCGGGACGCGGCGCTGCAGGAGGCCTCGCTCACGGAGCTGCCGGTGCGCTGCAGGCGGCTGGACGCCGCGTCGGCACTCACCAGGGAGGAGGGCAGCTGGCTGGGGTGGCTGGGCAGGTGCACGTCGATGGCCGCCGTGGTGATGACGCGAGCCGGGTCTGGGACGCCCACATCTACGGGGTTCACACACACACACACACAGCGGGCACAGGGCTCAGCACGTGGCCGAAGGGAGCGCGGGGGAACAAGAAGGGTGGTGGCGTAGACGATGGTGTTGCTCTCACCGCTGCTCGGCTCGCTGTAGTACCGGCTGATGTAGTTGTTCATGTCGTCCTGCGCGACGAGGTCTGACAGGAATGAGGGATAAAACAGGTACTCTTGTCTTACAAACAAAATGAGTTGTTTGGGGGGGGTTTTCTCTTCACTTTCTGTATATTTTATTGTGTTATAGACTGAATTCATACTGGATTACATTTTGTTCATTTCGTTTTTGAAGTGGGCCACTAGCCAGCCAAAGCCCAGGACATTCACGCATCTGACAGAACCTGAGACGCTCTACAAGGAACAATGGGGAAAAACTGCCCAAATCCAGGGGTCAATAATACAACAGATTGAGGAAGTAAAGGGGTCTGAATACCTTCAGAAATAATAACTTACATTTTCAATGATTTGGCACAAAAATTTCTGAAGAGTTTGTTTCACTTTGTATTATGGAGAATTGTGTGTAGAGAATATATTTAGTCAATTGTGAATTTTGTTTGTAACACGTTGTTAGTATAGGGTTCTGAATACTTTCTGAGAGCACTGCGTGTATTTTATAGTTTTTTTTATATTCATTGTAGGACAATCCCACGAGAGCGATACTCTAAATAGAATGTGGCAACAGAGACAATCTCTCCGTGATTTATAGCACATGAGCAATAGGAGGAGCAGGCCAAGTTAAAAGGCCCGTAGTTTGACAAAGAAGTCTCTCTGAGCCACCTCTGATATATAACCTCATATGTTGTAGAGAGGATTTATGTCTTATTTAATGGGGTGTGTGTTCTCTGTAGCACTCAGACTACATTACTGACAGAGAGCTTTGTTTCCTCTTGTAACTTTTGAGCTGTCTCTTTGAAAATGTATGGATCCCTTTATTTATGGGAATGTTTGTTCAGAATAATAATAATAATTAAAAAGTTCAGGACACCTATGACAGCACGCCATTTACTCAGCACTCTCTTCTGACACAATGTTGTTCTCTTGGTCCTGGATTTCATCAGATTCATGGTAATCATTGCCCATAAAAAATAAACCAGTTGATTGGAGCAGTGTTTTTTTTGTTATATTTGCAGAGGGTATCTTGGGTGTCAGCCCAGTATTTTCCTTGTAGTGTACCGGGCAATGCTATTCTATGTCCTTCAATGGGAGTTTTTTTGTTATATATCTTGTTGTTTTCAGGAACACATCTTGTCTAGCACGACCCAAATTTGGACACAATTGGATTCTATCAACTCTACCAATATTTACATTTTGTGTTTCTTCTTGCAAATACAGTCACCAAAATCAATTTCACTTTCCAATAATTCATGAGTTTGTGTTTTAAAATAAAAAATGTATCTGTACTGAAAAAATTATATTTATGGAGTATGGTACCTCCTGGGGCCACTGTCTCCCTGTGAAGTAAGTGGGGAGGGTATAGGAGTATGGTACCTCCTGGGGCCACTGTCTCCCTGTGAAGTAAGTGGGGAGGGTATAGGAGTATGGTACCTCCTGGGGCCGCTGTCTCCCTGTGAAGTAAGTGGGGAGGGTATAGGAGTATGGTACCTCCTGGGGCCGCTGTCTCCCTGTGAAGTAAGTGGGGAGGGTATAGGAGTATGGTACCTCCTGGGGCCGCTGCCTCCCGGGCATTAGCCTGGCTGCGCTGCTCCGGATGTCTTGGGGCCAGGCCGTCCACCTCTTGGAAGGCACTGCTCTGCTTTCCCCATACATGGTGGATCTGCATGGCTGCCTCTCGTTCCGCTACCAGGTCCAAGTCCTGCTGAGCCAGGTGGGCCCGGAGTTGTCTGATCTCAAACTGGGAGAGAGAGAACGAGAGGGACATAAAACACGGAAGTGAGAAAGGCAGCTACAAGCACTGTCTACATTTAATTATAACAGCGTCAAACTATAATGGTCATGCAAAATAAAAGCCATTGAACCGTCATTAAAGAGGCGGCAGCATCAAACAGATGTATTTTTATCACACAAATGTATCATTGCTAACATTAATAATTAAGTATGTGAGCTATGGTGAAATTCCCCGTTATCTGTAATATGGCCCTTTAAGTAGCTCTGGACAGAAACGTTTGCTGACTGACTACAATCATTCTTTCTTGATACTTTGCTTCCCTAAGCTGGTTGGAACTGGTTATGAAAGGTGGTGTAGATGGCTTGGGGAACATACGGCCTGCTCCTGGCAGATCTGGGTGAGTCTCTCCAGCTGCTCCTCCCTGACAGCCTTGGCCTTCTCGTACTGCTGGATCTCCATCTCCATGTCCACCTTCACCTGCAGTACGTATGCTGAGTAAGACCACAAGGCACCTTGTTATATAGACTGTCACGTACGCATTACAGTGTCGCACTGACTAGATTTGGGGAATCCATTTTGAGCAGGCCAAAATGAATTAGCCACCACCTGTATTAAATCGCAGAGATTCATGATTTACAGGACTTTACCATGTTTTACATGAGAAGATTTTCTGTAGCTTCCCTCTGTTGGGTAAGAAATTACAAACCGCTTATTTTCCTACACATCACTGTGTCTTAACTCTTGAAACATGAAACCAGCAGACATTACATAGACAGAAAATGATCTCTAAATACAGAAAGGAGATATAAATGGCTTTGTCTGCATCAGGCCACCTCCCAGCGCCATCTCCCAGCGCCACCACCCAGCGCCACCTCCCAGCGCCACCACCCAGCGCCACCTCCCAGCGCCACCACCCAGCGCCACCACCCAGCGCCACCACCCAGCGCCACCACCCAGCGCCACCACCCAGCGCCACCACCCAGCGCCACCACCCAGCGCCACCACCCAGCGCCACCTCCCAGCGCCACCACCCAGCGCCACCTCCCAGTGCCACCACCCATCGCCACCTCCCTCCTCCACCTCCCTGCTGCCAACCTCACCATCAATAATCCTCCTGACCCTCCAGATGCGCAGGGTGATGATGAGGCCGATGGCGTCCCAGGGGCTGCTGGGGCCGTTGGCCACTGTTGAGGCCACCATGGGGGCCAGGGACAGCACAATGACCGCCCCGTCAAACACCTGCACAGACAGATGTGTCCACACACACGCACCCACAGACACACATAACCACATACACGCACAGACAGACAAAAAGACCACGCACAGACAAACACACGCACACACAGACGTACACAAACAACAACACACAGACACACATAACCACGCACACACACGCACCCATGCACAGACACACACACAACCCCAAACACGCATACACAGACACACACAAGCGCACATGCGCGCATACACACAACCACACACACAAACCCGCACACACAGACACACACAAACATCCATCCCATTTGAACATGTCCTAGTGTCAGTGAGTGGTTCATTACAGGACGTCCCATTTGAACATGTCCTAGTGTCAGTGAGTGGTTCATTACAGGACGTCCCATTTGAACATGTCCTAGTGTCAGTGAGTGGTTCAGTACAAGACGTCCCATTTGAACATGTCCTAGTGTCAGTGAGTGGTTCATTACAGGACGTCCCATTTGAACATGTCCTAGTGTCAGTGAGTGGTTCATTACAGGACGTCCCATTTGAACATTTCCTAGTGTCAGTGAGTGGTTCATTACAGGATGTCCCATTTGAACATGTCCTAGTGTCAGTGAGTGGTTCATTACAGGACGTCCCATTTGAACATGTCCTAGTGTCAGTGAGTGGTTCATTACAGGACGTCCCATTTGAACATGTCCTAGTGTCAGTGAGTGGTTCAGTACAGGACGTCCCTCCAGGCTTGTGAAGGGTTTTCAGGATGAAGTCGGACATTGCAGTTAGAGTAATGGGGTCCTCTGAGCCACCCGCCCCCAGGAGCTCACCTCCACTTTGTTCTCAATGTAATCCCAGATGCCCAGGACCACAATCCTCAGCACCGTCTGGGAGAGAGAGAGGGAGAGGGGGGAGGGAGAGAAAGAGCGTTAAGGAGAGAGGGAGAGAAAGAGCGTTAAGGAGAGAGAGAGAGGGAGAGTTAAAGAGAGAGAGGGGTGAATGGGGCAGGGTAACGATCAATAAAAGAGGACAATATACATTTCATTATTTCCTTCAGTGGTAACCACCAACAATCCTGTCTCAGCAAATGTGAATTTCCATTTTGATTCTGTATTCTTTCATCCATTCCCCAGCAATTCGTCAATGACGTTACATTCCTATGGTTTACTTCTAGAGCGGTCAGATTGTCTCCAAACAATAAAAAAAAAAACCCTGCCCCCAACACCCACTAGTGTTCTGCTGACACAGCAAGGCCTGCCGAAGGCCACTGCACTTCTCTCCCCTTTTAAACACAAATATCCTGGGTCCGTCAGAGGAGAAGCTGCCCTAACATTCAAAACCTAAATGAATCACTAAGAGTCGGCTTTCATTATGAACTAAAACATGTCTCTTGACCAAATGTAGCAACAGAAGATGAATGCTGCTTGGTTTGAGGAAAAACCTAAATCAATATACCTGAGGCTCTGAGGCTTTACATTACAGTGGTGCAACAAAGCATATATATAACGGCCATCAGACAATTCCGGATTCAAACCACCTGCTTTATATCACATTCGTTTTTTGCTGCTTTAATTACATTGGTAACAGGTTTATTAGAGTAATAAGGCATCTCTAGGGTAGGTGTTATACTGCCAATATACCCCGGCTAGGCACTGTGTCCAGGCCCTCTGCGATGCATTGTGCCTAAGAACAGCTCCTAGCCTTGGTATATTGCCCATTAATCCCGCCCCTCATACCTTATTGGTTAATATACTGGAATACAGAGGCAACAAATCAGAAGAAAATAATGTGCAAATGCTTTTTAATTTCACTGTACTTTCCCTCCCTTTATCTCTGTAACATTACAAAAAATCTCAACTTTGTGTAAAGGTTTTTATGAAGAAATGTGAATTCACGCTTTTGTTATCACAATGCTTTTCTTTCCAGCTACCCAGAGAAGATGAATAAACTAGTGGTGAATATGACCCGACATTTGTATATTACCACAATGTGCATGTATGTATTTGGACATGGATATGTAATATTCACTTTAACACTACGGCAGATGATGGTTGCTTGATTTAAATGAAATATTCTTTGCAAAAACAGAATTGTTGGCATTGATTTAGCCATTCCATTAACATCCACGTTTTATTTTAAACTATTCTGTTGTAGTTTTACTTGTGTGTTTTGGATCAACCTGTGGCAAGATTGTCACGTTGCCTCCTGGTGGTGGGTCCACCTCCGGGCGCGTGACTCTCCGGCGTTCGACGTCGCCGGCCTTCTAGCACCATCGTATGTGTTTGTACTGTTTCCCATGTCCTGTGAAGGCACCCTTCCCTGATTCCCTTCAGCTGCACCCAGTTAGCTGGGTATTTAAACCCCTGTGTGTCTTGTCTCCGTGTGTGTTATTGTCGCTGTTGCGTGTAGCCTACGTGCCCTGTTCGTGCCTGCGCGCACGCCCTTTTTGTTCCAGCCTGTTTGGGCTTATTATTCAGGTTCGCCGTAATAAACCGAACCCTGTACACCACACCTGCGCCTTGATCCGGTTCTTTACAATCACCAGACGTCACAAAGATGCATGTTTATTTTTTCTTCAGATTTTTGATGGATGGCCTGAGATTCTACTCAAGATTTCTTTGATACAATATGGTACTCATGGTTGACTCAAATATGGCATGTTGGCCAGGCCCCGAGGCAGCAAAGCAGCCCCAAACCATAATGGCACCACCTCCTTGCTTTACAGCAATTAGTTTTTGTCAAACATGGTGTCTGATATTGTATCCAAACAACTCACAATAGCACAATAGTTTAGGTCTTTTCCCATGTGTTCTCTGGCATACCGCGGTCATGTGTCTTGATAGTCTTTTTTGAAAGCCACTGCTTCTTCAACTGCTTCTTCGCATCATGCTGGGATTCTCACCATACTGTTCGGTGCCCTGTTCGACCTGTGCAGTATGACAGACCTTTGTGGCCCACTGTACACTCTGCATGGATTGTAGATAGTAGTCTGTTCTTTAAGTGGTCTGGCCTATGCTTGGAATAGTGGGTGGGACTATCACCTGCCTGGTTGGCCCTGTTTGGGAATGTCTTTGAACGTATGGATAGTCTTCTCTCCTTCTTCCTAGATTCCTGGATTAGAGGAAGTTCTTCCAACCACTCTGTTTCAAATTCATGTTATTGTTTGCTCTTTGGCGTTTCAGGCTGGGTATCTGTAACAACTGCTGATGTAACAGGGCTTCATATAATGCATTTGATTGGTTGAATTTGACTGAAACCGAAGAACTGATACAATAATCAAACACAACTATGATGTGTAAATGGGGAAATGGCAGGATGTAGTAGTGTTTAAATCAGGGTATACCACCGCACCTTTCTCCTATACTGCACACTATAGCATTACATCAAGCCTCAGCTTAGCTGCATCAGCTGGAAGGGAGCCTGCCTCCACCGTAGTGACTATAGAGGAATGAGACTGAGGAACCGAGACTCACCTCAGTGAAGAACAAAGACAGAATGGCTAGGCTGAACCAATGGATGATGCTGGCAAACTGGAATGCGTTGTTGACTGTAAAAACAGATAACATTTAGAGAAGACCAGTTTCCCAAAGGTTCTAATACTTTAACTGTAACTTTTAAGCAAAAACACGCATACATGCAGGCATAAACATGGAAACAAACATCTGCTTTAGTTGTGGGTCAGTGTCATACTGCATTGGGCTGTCAGTTACTGCATTATCCCCATGATAGAGGTGGTGACCCCAGCCTTCATCACCATGACAGAGGTGGTGAGTGCAGACATTCCAGATAACATAGAGAGGAGAAATCCTAGCCCGGGGCCCGTCAATGTCACAGTGTAATCATAGGCAATATTTAAACAGCTGTTTTATGTATAATTAACGATGCATCCGGGATCTAAAGCACATTAGACTACAAAATGGATTCGTGACAAGTAACAAACACACATTAGTGAAGTCGTACACAGCTGGCGGACCTAGAGAACACAGAAAGGGGAGATGCTGTGGCTCATGTGCACAACTCTCACAACCACGAGTGGAAATGATACAAAAACTCTGAACAGCGTCTTTAACAAAACCACAGCTGAAGAGACGAGCAATAAAATGCACCTGCACACTTCTCAACACAAATTCTGTTGAGAGATTTCTCAGAACACGTGGAAAAAAACAAAAACAACCATTTGTCCAGGTTTACGGTCACTTACACTGCAGGAGCTTGGTGTCGATGAGCAGCTCCAGACACAGCAGCAGCACCACCAGGACCACACAGGCCACCAGGAAACAGTTGAAGCCTGCACTTAGCAGACATACCTGCCACAGGGCTGCCCTTCGCCCACAGCAAGGCTTCAACCAGTTAGACCTGGTGGGGGGGAGTCAGAGTATCAAATGTGTTCATCTGTGGGGCCTCATTCAAACCTGGAGGGTGGCGGAGTTATTAAGAAGTACTTTCTATGTGACATATTACATTTTCAGTTAGGAGAGGCATCTTTTCCCTTTTCCGCATCTTTGTAAATCTTTTGTTAACAAATTGGTTTAATTACGTCACCTATATCAATAGATATTGTTTGAAATAATATATATATTGTTATGTTCATATTTCGTAAAAACAACTATATATTACATGAGGTGTACTCTCCTATTTTCACATGACTGTACGACATTCCACTTCTAGAAACATTATACCAGGGGTGTGTGACAGGTATCACAATGGCAAACACAAGACTCCGTAATGTTTATTTCCCTGTTTAGGATGGATTTAATAAGACCCCATCATAGGACCCCAGCAGAGTGGGCTTCGTTGGCCCTCAGGGAGTACACTTGGTTGTGTTACAGCCCTCAGAGGGCCACAACGGGGTCCAGACCATCTGGAGGCCTCATTCCTCCTGGTCAACAGCCGGAGGACGATTGCTTTACAGCAAAGTGATGATGTATTAATCTGACTTCCAAGACAATACCTACATGCTCAAGATTTTTGCTTTCCCTCACTCCTCTGAGGGATAAAGTTTGAGGTGGGATCAGTCACAAAGTGTAATATACACTATATAGACAAACGTCTGATACCCTAGTTACTGAGTTCAGGTACTAACACCCATTGCTCGCCCGTCCCTAAAATCCAGCACATAGATGAAATCTCCATAGACAAACTGAGTTTAGTTAAATGAGTTGTTATATAATGGAAAATATTGCAAGATTAATAGGAAAAATTGTAATTGACAAGGTTAGAAATAATAACTAGGATTTGAAATGATAATGGTGTCCGTCAAACGTTACTTTTAGAGGGTTTAGCCACTATGTGTAGTTCCACTATGTGTAGTTCAGCTATGTGTAGTTCCACTATGTGTAGTTCCACTTGCTCCTCTCCCGCATGAAGGAAACAGCATTTCTTTAAGAAAATTGTCAAAAGTAACCCAAATGGGAAGCTATGAAAATGATTATGGTTTTTAAATGGTTTTAAACTCAGAAGACATGGTATTTATGAGTAAGTAAATGGCATCAGTAGTAAAGCAAAATGGAAATGACCTCAGTCTCAGCAAGGCATAGCCCATTTATAAAACACATGCAATCCTTCAAGGAGCGATACATATACAAACACACAGGCACTTGTGGGGGCTAGGATGATGACTGCACAGAACACCTACATACATGCCCCAGTACGTATGCACACACACAGATGGAGATGTATGAACCTGATTGATTTCTGCGTTAGTAAAAAATTGAGCAATTAGAGACTGTGGTGAATGAATCCAGAGGAGAAATAAACCATTAGACTGATCAACACAGTCGAGGAGAGGAGATGTTCGGTAGGGAGGAGGGGAGGAAAGGTAGCAGAGACTTGGCAGAGATGTCACTGCGTGAGAGGGTATCTTTTAGGGTGTCTGGCCACCCGGGAACATATGGTGGCCCTTCCTCCACCCAACTGGGCTGCTTTAGTCTTAAGAGCCTATCTGCAAAAGATCGCTTTCATTATTAGTCTGTCATAAGTGCACCAGTGTGAGGACAATGCTAAGTAATTAGCCTCGCATTGCATAGCAGTTGCTATGGCGCATGTGCGGAAGGGGGTGTGTGCATTGAGCTTCTGCGAAAAGTTAAATGCACGGTTACAATGTAACTACGAGGATTCTGCCAAACCGCAGCCAACTGAGTGAATGACAGGGTATGCATACGGTAGAAACAGAACAATGGTTCCAGGAGAAACAAGTGCACAAGACTGGCCAACTGATTTAGAAATTCATCCCGTGGCTTAGACAGGCTCACTCAACTCCGAAATCCATAGTTAGTATTCTGACACATCAATAGTTTAGTCATTTCTTAGAGGAATATAGTGAAAATACCAGAAGTATTTGTGGAAGCCGTTTAAGGTGTCAAAAGCATTCCGACATTGTTTAGCCTGCAGGCTGCAATATACACATGACAAACACACTATACAGGGGCAGGACAAAATAACAATTCATAAATATCACAGACCTACTGTAAAAATTGTATGGCATCCCTTTGCCTTCAGAACAGCTCCAGTCCTTCTTGGAATGCTGTCATACAATGATCTATCATCATTTTAGACTTCATAAAACTGGAATATTGGAACATCATGAGGTAATAGGGTTTGTACCATATGGCACACCTGATCCTGTAAAATAGCCTCATGTTCCTTGGCCGTTATAAGACCACGCAGAGCAATCATTGGACCCAAAGACTCGTATGAGATGGCTGCCCATACTATTACGGTTCCCCCACCACGGTTGACAGATATAGTGGGCTGAAGGCTATCCCTGGGTTTCTTGAAACATAAACCTGCTCTGCTGTAGTAAATAGGGTGAAAGATGGCTCATAAGACCATGTTGACCTTATCCATTTGTCAGGGGTCTAGGTTTAGTGCTACATACACCTAGTTATCATTGTGCATTGGCTAAGTAGGTACCAAATGGCAGCACTGACATGCATTCTAGCTTCATGAAGCTCACAATATATATGTGCATATATATATATATATATACAGTTTGAGGTTGGGTCATAGGCGCTAATTAAATTCTGTGGTAATTTTTGAGGCTGTACATGTGTACCATTGAGCAACTATCTTGTTAAGAGTCCAACTAACCCTTTTGGTCAGCTTCAATTTGCAAACGCAGATCTCTCTGCCCATCTTCCCCCATCTCTAAAAAATCTTTTTGATACCAAGATGATGCAGAAATGCTTATCCACAATAACTATACTTCAACTGATGGCAGATCTGGCTGCTGAATAGTTTTTTGTCATATTTTTGTAGCGGCGGCCTTTTTTCACTGACTTCCAGTTCCGACTCTGGCTGGTTTCAGGGTTTGAAGCCACAATGAATTACATTAGATTACATAAACATGCTCCAACTTATCTCTATGAATTGGGCCATACAGTCCTGCTGAGGACATAAGATCCAGACCTCCCATTGTTCCTAGAATTTCTAGGTAGAATATGACAGCTTTCTGCTGACATACTGCGTTTTGCTCTAGTCAGCATTCAGCTAAATACATTGTGTTCCTTCTCCAAAATCACAGTTCCAATGAAAGAGCAATGCATCCTTAACTGAACACTTCATGGTTTTGGGTAAAAGGACAGCGCCATATCAGACTGATTAACAATATGGCTGAATAAAACATATTTAACAAACTGTTTTAAAGATATATATAGCTATATATATACATAGACACACTGCCCTTGTCGTTTATATTTCAGACAGGAAACGCCACATCTAGCTTTAACAACTTATTAGAGAAACAATGCACAACAACACACTTACAGTGTCTTGGCTTACGGTTTGTGTTCCTTCGAGGTATCTCAACGCCATTGCGTGATCTTGTATGTAATACTATTAATAACAACCGTACTTCAGAAATATTAATAGCAAGACCTATTGCAATGAGCAAGGTACACAGTACCCATCCCCCTGCTGAAGAAAACAGGACCAACAGGTGCAGGATGGGGTGGTGGGTGGAGGCTGGGGTGGTGGATGGAGGCTGTGGTGGTGGGTGGAGGCTGGGATGATGGGTGGAGGCTGAGGTGGTGGATGGAGGCTGTGGTGGTAGGTGGAGGCTGGGATGATGGGTGGAGACTGGGGTGGTGGATGGAGGCTGGAGTGATGGGTGGAGGCTGAGGTGGTGGATGGAGGCTGGGATATTGGGTGGAGACAGGGTTGGTGGGTGGAGGCTGGGGTGGTGGTTGGAGACTTAGGGTGGTGGGTGGCTTCAACATTCGCATGCAAGACGACCCAATGCCCACTGAACTAGCCACGCATATTTTATGAATACAATAACTTAAAACTCTAGCAGCCTATACAATCGGCCCCACATCTCTAGGGTATGTATGCAATTGCCTTAGAGGAACGAAAGGGCCTAGTGCGAAAAAAAAGTACAATTCTGTTCAGTGTCCCTAAGCAATTCAGAGGCTCAGGCCAGAACAGAGTTCAACATTGATGTCTGAGCAACAGTCATGTCTCACCGGTTGCAGGTTAAGTAGCTGCTCTCAGAGTGATCCTAACAATGCCTGGACTCCATATAAGAGTGTATAACCACCAGAACGAGTAAAAGAGTGTCTGAAACATCTTTCCAATATGTCTGTCATTCAGATGCTCAATGTCATCACATGACAACAGCGACACTACAGGTTTCTCAGAAGAGGTGAATGAAAGCAGCATGCCCACATCCCTGTTGTGTCAGTATTGTCAGGGCAAGGAGCTAGCTCCATCCAGAAGTGTATTAATAACTCCACAGAGCTCACAACTGCTCTGAATCCGCTGTTTCTGCATGTAGCCCCTGTAGTCTGCAGGAACATTCACCTCCTACATAACCGCCCACGTCTGCAGAGCAGTTAGCCACAATACAGAACCTATACCTCATCCACACAATCTCCTATGTTTCACAGCTATACAAAACACCACAAAGCCAAGATCTCTGTCCAGCCTTGGGCTCAGTTCAGAGATATACACCTAATCCTAGGCCAGTTTAAGACACTCTACAAACACCAGAACATCTCTACTGTTACATTTTGTAGGATACAGTATCTTAGTAGTCTCATCTTGGCATATGGTTAACATCTTTTTTGTGCTCTTTAAACCATTCAATGAACAAAGGGGTCCTGTAGAGGGGGCCATTGTCATCCTGGAGAGACCACTCCCGTTTAGATAGACATGCCTCACTACTAAGTGTTGAGTTAGAATGACTGTATGTACTTACTGGCTATTACATTGCCCTCTAAGGGGTTGTTGAGTGGACCTCAATCATGCCAAGAAAATGCTTTCAATATATTATCCCTCATTTACTCAAGTATTTCCTTTATTCTGGATGAATACCTGGATGTTATATTATTTATGACCGACATAAGTCATATGCCCTATATTTAAAGAGTGCTTGTTTATAAATGGGTTTAAAAAGGAAAAAGGTGTGATTTCAGTGTTTAAGGAAACGAAATGTGTGTTAGATTTAGGACATTAAAGGTCATTAAAGGCCATTAAAGCCCTAGAATGGTTCAATAACTCTAATGAATGGAAACATGCAATTCAAACCTGGCCCATTGATGTCATTCCATCAATGCTAAAGAAATGACTCACAGACTAAACAAGAAACTGTGACGTAGCAGCATATTTCTCAGTTTCCACGAAAACCTAGATGGAAACAAGGCCACAGTGAAACTATGCCTGTGGTATGGACATCTAGAATTCCAATCTAAAATATTCAAAGAACATGCCATCTCCAGCTTCAGTGGCACCGCTGCCTATTCTTATTAGTGTAAGGGCACAATTGACTAAATCATTCAGCAAGGCTTAAAAGGAAACCGAATTCCAATCCAAAAAAAGATCCCATTCATTTTTATCAAAACAAATGCCAATTTAGCAAGGGACTGAATCGGAAAGGTTGACTATTGAGATTCCTTAGAGATGTACCTTTTTATCCCATGCCTTGTCACAGGGTCATGTGGAAACATTCTCCATACCAAGTCTAGGCATGATGAGGTCAACAGAGCCCTGGGCTGGGCCAGGTTCTAGGCATGATGAGGTCAACAGAGCCCTGGGCTGGGCCAGGTTCTAGGCATGATGAGGTCAACAGAGCCCTGGGCTGGGCCAGGTTCTAGACATGATGAGGTCAACAGAGCCCTGGGCTGGGCCAGGTTCTAGACATGACGAGGTCAACAGAGCCCTGGGCTGGGCCAGGTTCTAGACATGACGAGGTCAACAGAGCCCAGTGCTGGGCCAGGTTCTAGACATGATGAGGTCAACAGATCCCTGGGCTGGGCCAGGTTCTAGACAAGAATGTAGATTACTCATTAAAGATCGGTTTAATGACATACGTTCCAGTGAAGTTAATTATTGCTTTATTTATTTAAACTATGTTGGTGACATGGTCCATTGTCGCATACAAAATTGATTATTGCCACCGAGCACTGGAATGCTGAAGCAAATTCTCTCCTCCACCTCCAACTTGTTTGACACACTTCCGCAAGACTTTCCTGTAATGAATCTAGGGACGGGGCCTGTTTCTCCAGATACACATCCATGGCCAAAAACAACACATGACTAGATTCAACAGAAATTAACTGAGCAAAACCGAACTCCGGCCCAGGCTGTGGTATGGACCCACAGTTACTGCACACAGAGGTGAGGTAAGGGGGCAGGCTCTCCATCTCCACCCACCCCTCTCGGTTGTCCTCCTCATCCAGGTTGGAGAGGAGCTGGGATCCTGCCAGGGAGATGTCCAGCGTGGCCAGAGGCAGGTCTCTGTAAGCCAAGCTGACCAGCTGAACGGGAGCGTTACACTGGTTGGCCTCCTCCACCTGCTGGGAGATCACCTCCAGCTCCGAGGCTCCGGCTTGGGGGTGGGAAGGGGCCCTAGGGGACATAAACACCACCATCAATAATACACTCTCAGATGTTGAATTTTACACCATATTACCACAATGGGGTTTCATCTTCAGAAGAGCTTGACCTGAATGAGCAATGAGATTTGTTAACATTGTGTATATATATATTGTTTTTAACAAAACTCAGTCTAAATCTATATTAATGCTAGGTTTTGTGCAGTAAAATAATGTAAATAGAAATGTTCATATGATACTTCTAGTAATAATATTTCTGGTATTTAACATTATACTGCACCTAAAGCAAAACTGAACATAAAAACAGTCTTGAAAGGTTTTGCTTATTTCATACCATAGCCAGCTCAACTTGGCACATGGCTCGACGTTTCAGCATTGTCTCAATGAAGTGTTTGACATTCAACTAGCCAAGTGAAAAATCAGATTACTTGTGTTTGATCTAGTCTGTTGTCATTGCAAAGACCTTTTCTCCGAAAGACTGACGTCTTAATGCCAGGTTCGGTCTACATTCCATCTACATTTCTTGCATAGATTTTGCCCACTACGCCATTTTCAAATCAGACCACTCCACACACTTAACAATGTGCTAGAGGTAGTGGAAGGCGGGCAAGCCATATTCTATTACAGTATGCATCAAACCGGGAGTTACGTTCCTGCAGCTGGATTGTACATCTAGCTGAAGCTAGTCAAAGTCCTTTGACTGACAGAGAGATTTAAAAGGAGGGACAGAACAAAAACGGACAGTCACACAGGACTGCCATACAGACACCCAATGGAATGTGCATCCAGTCAGCCCTGAGGGAAATATTACCTTGTATTCATTGACGTATGACTAGTCCCTACTTAACGTACATTCTTACTTCAAAGGTGGCTTTCTTACTGTAACTACATAGGTCATTTCAGACAGGGTGGTGTAAAAGCACTCATTATTATGTCTCGGTATTTCACTCTACAGAGACAGACTGTTTATGCGATATGACGCTGTAATGAACATGTGGCAAATGGATGTGTTTGCCTTAGGGAGGAATGCCCACACACGCCTCCACACACGCCTCCACACACGCCCCCACACACGCCTCCACACACGCCCCCACACACACCTCCACACACACCCCCACACACGCCTCCACACCCTGTGTACCCTAATGTCAAAACAATACCTATATTACCTCTTGAAAACATATACATACTAAAATCCAAAACAATTGAGCTGTTTATTTGACTTATGCAAACAGAAGTAAACAAAGAGGTAAATGCAAAACGTGGTTTAAAATTAGAATAATGTAGTTGTACTGTATTGTTTTGTTCAAACAATGCCCCACATTCATATAAGACATTTTTGCTGCACTCAAAGTAACTGACAAAATGTCAGTCTAAAAGTCCTCTTCTAAACAAACACTTTCCACAGCACTAACTCTGACCTGCCCAGTGGTGATAAGCGTTACCATGGAGCTCCCGGTTTCTGTCTCTGTCACATAGATTTACAAAATGTGGATTCAGCATATCCTTATGTTAAAGGGCAATGTAGTACACTGACACTATCAGAAACGTTGGACCTAGGTTCAAATAATTGATGTATAGAAACAATTTAACAGTTCAAATGACATCGCCCCCGACTCTATAGATGCAGTCTATTGACACATCAGTGCTCATGTTAAATCACATCTTTACATATTGACAAATCTGTATTTGCTTAATTAGCGCATTACAAATGTGCATGTGTTACATTTTACATTATTTTTGTGCAATTTTGCTAAATTACCGAAGCAACTTATATTTAGTGCGTTCATCTTAAGATGAATGCCTGATTCAACCACCACACAACCAGGTACAAGTTAGTAAATCTTCTCTTACGTAACCACACAAAGACATTACATCATATTGGGTACTTTCCCTTTCAGAAAAGGTATGTGTCGTGTGTATTTGTGTTCAATAGATAAAGGAACAGATATGTGTGCGTACAAGGATCTGAAGTTGGTTTCAACAGAAACCTTTGCAATCACAACTTTAATGAGAATGTATCTTTATGTACAACCATGGGCTATGTAGCATACTTTTTCATAGGTTATACATTCTATACTATAATATTTAATACATAGCTAGTGAAGCTCGATTGTTTTGTTCAGTTATATCTTATGTATGTATAAAAGCGCAAAATGTAAACATCCAGTTTGCAATGAAAATATGGATATACTGCTCTATAATGATATGATAATGTTGTAATGAGAGAGGATCGGTAGCAGATACACGTCTTTGTCAGATCCTGTCTGGACTTAAGCAATGCAGCTCTGTCTTGTCAAGGTTGAGCTTGAGATGGTCGGCCGACATCCTAGGTATCTGCCAGGCATGCAGAAAATGATGTTGCAATGTGAGTGTCATGGGGGGAGAAAAGTATTTGTAAGATGGAGCCAAGTGACGTGGTGTAATGGAGAGAAGAAGGCCTAGAACCTGAGGGGCAGCCACAGTCTGGCTTTACGGCACCCTGTAGGTGGGACATCACTAGTTGCAAGATTTTACATGGAGAGACCAGGCAATGAGGCTTATGCATAGATGACTTAAGTGTGTCAGAAAATGTCATCAACATTCTCATCGAAGTGATTGACAAAGAGAGGGAAGATGGCTTGGAAGATCAGCGAGGATTGACGAGCTAGGAGAAGCTGTGGTTAGAGAAATAGGTTGAAATGTGATCGAGAATTGCATTACCAGCAAATAAGGAAAAAGCTAGAAAAGATTAGAGGTTTACTGGACGTTTTGTTTTCAAAAGCTTTCCACAGCTGTCCACAGGCCTGAAAGGAGACAGTGAAAGTCGTAGACTGATGGGAGAAAGCGGAGTGTGTTCAATAAAGCAGAACCATGAGACAAAATGCAAGGAATTTTAAATATGCAATAGTAGAGGAAAGACAACCAAGATTCCTACGGTATGTCACTAAACAGGTACAGCAAGAATTGAGTACGGTTGGGTAAGGTTGAGTAAGGAAAAGTAATGATGAGTACAGTTGGGTATGGATGGGTAAGGTTGGGTAAGGATGAGTAAGGTTGGGTAAGGATGAGTAAGGTTGGGTAAGGATGAGTAAGGTTGGGTAAGGATGAGTAAGGTTGGGTAAGGATGAGTAAGGTTGGGGAAGGTCGAGGTAAGGATTAGTAAGGTTGGGTAAGGCTGGGTAAGGATGAGTAAGGTTGGGTAAGGCTGGGTAAGGATTAGTAAGGTTGGGTAAGGCTGGGTAAGGATGAGTAAGGTTGGGTAAGGCTGGGTAAGGATTAGTACGGTTGGGTAAGGCTGGGTAAGGATGAGTAAGGTTGGGTAAGGCTGGGTAAGGATGAGTAAGGTTGGGTAAGGCTGGGTAAGGAT
>JACXGK010002844.1:0-23642 GCA_016801125.1 Novumbra hubbsi
AGACGCCGCTCCGTAGACATCCTTGCTCCCGTCGAAACAAGGTGGGATATGCTAGATCTAGGATATAACGTTTGGAGGTCCTGAATTCTCCGGGCCTTTTTCGCCCAGCTCCCTATAGAGACGCCGCTTTCTAGGGTCCTATTTTTCGTCAAAAACTAGGTTGGAGTAGCCACTTCAAGGATGTAAAATTTAGGAATATGACGAAGAAGACAGAAGAAGACAGTTGAGGGGGTAGGCTGGCACCAGTAGATCTGACCATGGCTAGCTCTTTCCATCCTCCTTGTTGTCTGCATCTGTGAGTCCAGCTAAAAAAGGCCATAAACCTGTCTTCCTATACATGCTATGTCCTTGCCTCTAATCTCTTGACTTATAGTCCTACCTCTGGAATGTACATCTTAATATTTACGACCTCCAGCTGGCTAATTTCAGAGTATACGCCCTACTGGCACCGTTAGCTTCTAATAGCACACACACATCAAATCTTAACTAAAATTATCCACATCACCCAGTGGTTCCTCTATCCTGCAAGGTTCCCGGGTTGGCCTATAGTTAACGTTCCCGACTTCCCAGTGGAAGACTCGCGTTCCGCCTGCATATTTTTCATTGACGAATGAAAACATTGTCTGTTGAAGAGCTTAGGCGACGTCGCCTTTTGCTCTACTGGCAAAACGGCATCGCACAACCACGCACGACCGCCTGGTGAGTTCGGTGGAGAGTGCACGCCGGATGGCGAGTTATCTGAGTTCTGTCACAAAGCGTTGTTGCTTGGGCAACTTGCTTACGTCACAGGCGAATTGGTCTCTCTCGGTATTGCCGGGTTCGTTGACTGCTTGTGCTGTTGTTGATTCGGGTGCCTCCGGTGGGGTAATGGAGAAACTTCCCGATTCTTAAGTAAGAGATCAGGGTACGATTCCCATTGACAACCCTTTTCTGCTTTTGGGTGACAACGTCCTCACGCCCCTTCCTAATTTAGAACGGACAGGGACTCGGGGTCGCCCAGGGTGCGTGTGCCTTTTTTGCTCCCTTTCAAGGGCTTCCCCCCAAGGGTCAGGCTCCCTCACTTGAGGGGGAAGGGCGAGGGCTGCTTACGAGGGTTTTTCTGAGACTCCTCAGCTAAGCGCTCTCTTGTTCTCCCAGCATTAAGGAGAACGGCCATACGTTGCACATCGGCGCATGGCTCGATCGCACAATACGAAAGGGTTACGCAGTGCAATTTTATCTGCCCTCCCTCCCCCTTCGTGGGGATGTTGGAGACGGCCATGACGTCACCAGAAGAAGTGACTGCCCTGTCGTCGGAGATTACGGAGCTCCGCCGGAGCTCCTCTCCGCGGAGAGAGAGCAGGTTATATTCCCCGATTTTGACCGATTTTGGACCTACGCATACTCGACAAAAAAAAAAGGCTATTCTGGATGCGCAACACAAAGCCCCTTTTGGAGTCCGTCCTCCCAGGTGACTTCTGTATGAGCAGATACCTGAAGGATGCATACTTTCACTTGCTGATAATTCCTCGACACAGGAAGTTCTTCAGGTTCGCCTTCAAGGCACGGCATACGAATATGCCAGGGTGCCGTTCGGGTTCGCTATTGCCCCACGCACATTTTCCAAATGGGTGGAGGCGGCATTGGAACTTTTACGCACGGGTATAAGGATCCTGGCTTGCTGATACTGGCTTCGTCAGCAGAGCTGACGATGGCGCACACAACACAGGTGGTGACACAGTACTCACACCTGGGACTGGCGGTGAACTGGTTAAGAGCGCGCCGTGGCCGAGTCAGCAGCTGTCCTATTTGGGTCTCCGTCTGGACTCAGGGGCTATGACGGCACAGTTGTCGGAGGAGCGGGTGAGGAGCATTCACTCTGCCCTGCATCTCTGCCGTCCCCCGTGCACAAGGTCTGTGCCGTCAATCATGTCCCTTTTTGGGACTCATGTTGGCTGCCCACGGGGTGGTACCTTTAGGGTTGCTGCACATGCGCGCCCTACAGAGAGGGTTCGCCGAACTACGGGTGGACCCTGTTCGTCAGCAGAACCTCCTCCTGGTACTCTCCGAATTATTTGCGGGGGACTTGGACCATTGATGGACCGGGGTGTCCCCATGGGCAGAGTAACGTCATTCGTGAATGTTTTTCACGGATGCGTCGCTGACGGGCTGGGGAGGTCTGAAGAGGTGTGTGGCCAAGTGCTGGCTGCCACATCAACCTGCTAGAACTCGAGACGATTCTCTTGGTACTGACACGCTTTGGTCCGTTGATCGAGGACAAACATGTCCTGGTTCGTTCAGGTCAGGTCTCCTGCGCTCCACCTGTCAGCGAGGTACCTATGGCTTTGGGCTCACAGCCGATTGCGTTCTCTATCAGCCGTACACATTCCAGGGATCTTGAATGTGGGGGCAGATATGATGTCGCGGGGCGGTCCTCGAGAGTCCTCAAGAGGGAGACACGAGGACTATGCGCCCCTCGAGACGGATGCGTTCGCTCACCATCCATGGCCGACGGGGTTGCTTTACACTTTCCCCCCACAGACATGCATAGCGTCTGTTGGTGCGAGTGAAGGTGGATCGTTTGTCCATAATTCTGATAGCTCCGGATCGCCCGACAGCGGTCTGGTATCTGGAGTTGATACAGATGCTGGTGAGGTCAACTTGGCCCCTCCCTATGCAACGGGATGCTCTGTCTCAGGCGGAGGGCACGATCAAACGCTGTTACGATGTTACGCGGGCAGGTTGGCAGCCTGGTTCCTGAGAGGTACAGGTTAGTACGCCGCGGGCTGTCTGCCGACGTAATTCGTATGATTCAAGGGGCGAGGGCCAACTCTACCTCTAAAATATACGCTAACAGGTGGGCTATGTTCGAGTGTTAATGCGACAGGTCTAGTGTAGACCCTGTCTGTTGCCCGGTGTAAAAGATACTCTCTTTTTTACAGTATCTTTTCGATATGCAGAGATCTTCCTAGACCGTCAAAGGTTACGCGTCAGCGATCTCTGCGTGTCATGAGGGGTTTTGGGGAAAGGTCTGTGTTCAGCCATCCCCTGGTCAAGCGTTTCCTTGCTGGCACCCGCCGCCTTTGCCCTGTGCTCAAGGTTGGCGTGCCTAAATGGGAGCTGTATATGGTCCTGACGGCGCTTGGTGAGCCGCTGTTTGAACCACTGACACTCAAGACAACAATGCTTATGGCGCTGTGCACTGCCAAACAAGTGAGGGATCTGTGCGTTTCATCCACTCGCTCCGATTGCTTGATTATCAATAGTGGTTCATCAAGGCAGTGTTGGGGCCGAACCCCACGTTTATTGCCTAAGATCATTACGAGCTCTTTTAGATCTCGGGTGATCGAACTGCATGCCTTTTGCCCTCCTCCGCACGGAGATGCTGAGGAGGGGAGACGGCACCTTCTGTGTCCCGTTCACGCGCTGGCACATTATGTGAAACGCACGAAGAGGGTCCGGTCTTCCCCACAGCTGTTTGTGTGCCATGGCGAGAGGTTGCTCGATAGGCCCCTTTCTAAACAGCGGCGGTCTCATTGGCTGTGCAAATGTATCGCTTCGGCTTATGAGTCAGTGGGAGGGTCTTAGAGCGCACTCTACGCGCGGGATTGCTGCTTCCTCTGCCCATTCGGAGGGGTCAGAGTCAAGGATATTTGTGAGGCAGCGTCATGGTCGACGTCGTCACCTTTTTATCCTTTTTCTACTTGATGGACGTTCCCTCGTCTTCGTCTTCGTTGCCTTGGCACGTTGCCAGGGCTTGGTGATGCGCCGTGGAGCTTATTAGCTTGTACTGGACATTGTTCGTATTGCAGGAACGTCTCGCTTGGTTCAGCGGGATTGATTCCTGCATTAGAACAGGGGACCCGGGTTCGCTCCCATTGTGGTGCACTTTTCGCCATGGTCTCGCTGTTTTAGTTCATTCTGTACTGTCAGGCTCTATGAGCACGACAGTTCGCGCTTATATCCCTCTTCCTGTTTTTAACAGTTTGGGGATGTGTAGGTGCGCTTGGGCAGGGGAAACCACTCTCCTTATCCTAGAGAGAGTGGTCGACCTGTGAATGTAACTGCGGGGTCCCTTCATTGGCCCCCGTTCATTCTCGCTGAAGAATTATATCGGGAGGCTGAGCTGAGGGTGCACTCAGCTATATATTGGGGGCAGGCATGCCCCGATTGGCTGAGCCAAGGTAAGTGCATGAATTTCTCAGTGTGGCCGCTACGCGGCAAGGGTAAACCACTAGGAGCTAACGCCCTCTAGGGGGCTCCGCTCCACTCATATAACTGGAGTTACATTCCCGGTAATTATCAATCTACGTTGATCAAAGTAACACTCTGAGCATGCGTAAATAATATTTTCATTGTAGGTACATTGCATTGACAGAAGGGCTAGCCCTATAGAACGCAGTCTGAAGCAGCAAGGTAGCGACCAATGAAGATGAAAAAATATCCTAACACAAATGATATGCAATTTAGGAAGATGCTATATTCATAGATAATAAATGATAGGAAGTAATCTTCCAGAATTACAATTTTTATTTTATTTTGTTGCAGGCTGTGCCCCACCTAGCCCTAATGACCAGATGCCACTGCAGGCACAATAGTTAGTGTACCTTACTAAATAGTTGACCGAACGTCAATGTAGCTGGCTTACGAGCTAGCTAGCTTGATAACGAGCTAGGTAGCGAGCTAGCTGGTATGCGGGTGAGGAAGTTAGCAAGGATGCAGGCGATCTATCTAGGTAACAGGCTAGGTGGCGGGCGCGTTTCCTAGCTAAGTGGGGGGCGGGCGTGCTAGCTAGTTAGGTGGATGGCGGGCAAGCTAACTAGACATCGGGCATGCTGTCTAGCTAGCTCGCTACTGAGTTTACAAAGTTAGTTACCTAACTAAGTAATGATGAACTGAGTGCCTAAACTCAGGCATTGCGGTACCAGGCACAAAAGTTTTACCTAATTCTTAGTTACACGAACAGGCGGAGATATAATATAACTAGACTCAGTGGCTAAAAGTGACTGTTGGAGCTAAGAAATTCAATAGTAAGATTATTACAGTTAAGGTAAAAATAGATTAGATCAGTAAAAATTAAATTGAAAATTAATACATTATAATAAAATAAATACATTTGTATTTATGCTTAGGCCTTATCTGAGGGTGTAGAGGGCCCTGACGGTTCTCCACTGACCAGACTATATTGCAATATGATTGTTCTTGCTAATTATATAATTAGCTATAGCTGAACAATGTTTACATTTGTTTTTCCAAGAACTGGAATGCATGCAGTGTAAATTCAGCAAATTTTCCCTCTCTAATCAAGAGGTCCTTCTGAAACACTGTCGGATACAGCACGGAAGAGAAGCAAACTGGCCCTGTCTTTATGCTGATTGTGTCTGTTCTTTTCAAAACCTCAGGTACATTGAAATCACACCTTTAACGATCACATGCCAGAAGTGTTTGCAATAGAAGGCAAAATAATTCAAAATGTTCTTGTGAAGTGTGTGATTTCAAAGAAGCTTGAAACGAAAGCACGTTTTTTACTCACATTGGACACCATCTTAGAAATCATGAGACCGTACTGTGCCCCTTTGTAACATGGGATTTTGAGACAATCCAAGTTTGTGAGCATCACTGTGGACACTAACAAAGTGGCATTTCTATCAAGAAAGCTTGCATCATGGTACATGGAACATTACAGGTCTTATGAGCTTATGAGGTTCAGATCCTGGATCCTGAGTCATTGAAAGATCATCTCCCATTACCAACATACTTAGTAGGAGGAAAATTGTTTGTGACCTTAAAGACATCTTTTCTTTAAAAGGTTTGCATGCTTGTGCAACAAAATGCTAAAAACAAATCCATCACTATTGATCACTGACCCCTGCTTTTTTTTTTGCAGTTTATTTTTTCACAGATAATGTTTCTGTTGGTGCACATCTCCCCAAACAAAATACCTGAAACAGTGAACCACTTCAAGGTTACACTTATAGAGAAGTTACAACTTAATGTAGACTTTGACTTGGGGGTGCCCTCTTCAACTTGTCTGACATTTCGGAGCTACCAACTGAACAGGCTGTTTTAAAAGTGTTATGGGACAAAGATTTATCTGCGCTTGTCCAATCCGATACCGGATCAAATGTCTCTATTTCCTCCCTCGACACTGCCAGTATGTCTTCCACTTTGTCCCCAGTATGCTCATCGGTCAACATTCTGAAATACTTGAGAAGTACCTCATAGTGGCCTTCATCCTTTACCATCCCAACATTCTCGTACAATGTGGAATTGAGGCTGCGCAAAGGGAATGAGGTGTATGAGCAGACAAAGAAATGTCTAAATGTAACAAGGGAAATAAAATCAGAGATTTTGGATACATTTCCATAGGCAATTTTTGCATTTAAAGGATACCAAGAGACCCAGGAAATAAACTCCTTTGCTTCTGCTCCTATTCTGAAGCATCCTAGCCTTATCGAGACAGGATTGGGTAACGGATATGATGGCTGGAAAACTAGCATAAAATATAAGGTTGGCAACTACAAATCCAAACTCGGCAGGCTGCAATGAAGTTGATGTTAACAAAAAACGTGGGCGATATGAAGATGATGATGGGGGGCAGGCATGCCATTACAAGGTCCAAACAAGGTGAAGTTAATTACTTGCCTGACCACCTCAAGGGCCAAAATGATAGTAGTGTAGAGGAGGAAACATATGTAAAGTAAATGGGTGTTTTTAGACGTCGTACATTGTGGCTCATCAGAAGAAAACAGTTCTGATAGGTCTCCCTTTGTTTGTTCGTGAAAATCCAACAAAGCTACTGTGTAGTGAGTATTATTCATGAACCGAACTTCATTACAAAGTAAAATAAATATTTTGGCAGTTACAGGTTTTAAACTTATACTGCAATGTTTGCCATGTTTTTTTCTTTTTGTAACTAGGACACTGCTCCAGAGAACCAGACCAGATGTGTCTTCCTTGCGGTTGTTGAGGATGCCGTCTCCATTTTAGACTACATTCAAATTTCCCCTGTCCCCCTCCCCATCTCCTGCTTCTGAGTGGGAGACCGTCCCAGCCCTAGCTCACATCTGCAAATGAGCGATGGAGACTGATTGTGCGCATGTCACCATTCAGATTTTCTTTTTTTGTGCAGGCGCCCTATGCCACCCCTGGCAAGATGCGGTCCTGGGCTACTGCCCATGTTGCCCATAGCTAAGTCCGCCCCTGCTTAACTCAATAAATGGACTTTCACGTTCAATTTCTGACATCAAGCATGTTTAGAAAAAAAAGTTAACGTATATAAAAACAAAGTTCATTGATGTTTCATATAGCCAGAACTGTGTGTAGTTTGTAAATTCCAAATATGCTTTCATCAGATTTATCCAACAACATGACTATAGTGCTGTCCCATTTCTATTTATAGGTTTTTAAGCCCTTGCAGCTACTACTCTGTCGTTTTGTTTACAGTTTACAAGATATGTTCTATTTAAAATATATTTCATGGTGTTTATTGCTTTATATGAGTGATTCTACCACACGTAAAAACAAGATTTATCAAAGCAAATTGTGCATAAATTAGTAAAATATTTTTCATGGATTTCCAGCACTATTTTAAACACATGTGAATATAAAATTGACACACATTCAAAAAGTATTTTTAATCTATTCCATATCAACATCACAGTTTTTGCAGAACACTGAGATATGGCATCCTCAACTGAACTGCTGTCTATGGGCCAGGTACCTAGCAGAAAGTGCTCCAGACAGTCCAGTATTAAATGTTTCTTCATCCCTGCACTTGAGGCACTTACACATGTCTACTTACAATCTCTAGTAGGTCCTTAATTCCACTTTGAAAACGGCTTGGTTCATTGTTAACAGCATAGTCAAAGAGTTCAGAAATACTGCCACACGCTCCACTGACAGGCTGCATGGCTTCCCGGTCATCAATCCACGTGCCAGTCTACAAAGCTGGAGCTTAGTCAGAAGCATATTTTTATTCTATGGCATTCAAGTCAGTATAGGGTCACTGGGGCTTAACTGTCCTGTTTGTTTTTATTGATTACATTTTATTGTGGAGTGTTTTATTTAATTGGGGCACAACTTTGTACTGCACTTTGTTCAGCATTGGTTGTTTTCAAGTGTGATATGTAAAGAAAATGTACTTGACGTTACTTGCAATCCAACACGATGCAATTCCCAAACCAGGTGGTGATGCAGCTGCTCAGGATACTCTCTATAGTCCCTATGTAGGATGGGGTTGGATATGGGCTCTCCTCAACGTTTGCAGAATGTAATGATGCTGCTGGGCTTTCTTGGTTATGGAGGTGGTGTTGAGGGTCCAGGTGAGGTTCTCCGCCAGGCAAACATAAAGGAATTTTGTGCGCTTGACAATCTCCACAGAGGAAACATCGATGATCCGCGGCAAATGTTGCCCCGTACCCTCCTAAAGTCAACAACCATCTCTTGTTTTGTCCATGTTCAGAAACAGGTGGTATACTTTGCACCAGTCCATCAGTCGCTCTGCACCTGTCCACCTCTCTATGATGAATCAACGTTACTACACATTTGTGAGTCAGCAGAGTAATTAGCAGTAGACTGAGCACACACCCCTGGGGGACCCCAGTACTCAGTGTTAGGGTGGGTGTTGGAGGTTGCTCCCAATCCGGAATGACTGAGGTCTCCCAGTCAGTAAGTCCAGGATTCAGTTGCAAAGGACGGTGTCAGCTTTCCAACCAGTTGCTAAGGAACAATTGTGTTGAATGCAGAACTGAAATCTATCAACAGCATTCAAACATACAAACGTATCCTTATTGTCAACATGAGTGAGAGCCAGCTGGAGGGAGGTGGCGATGGCACCATCTGTTGAGCGGTTGGGACGATACGCGAACTGCAGGGGGTCCAGTGAGGGGGTCAGCTAGGTCTTGATGTGCCTCATGACGAGCCTCTCGAAGCACTTCATGATAATGGGTGTGAGTGCCATGGGACGGTGGTCATTGAGGCGTGCCACTGGAGACTTCTTCGACAGGAGGATAGTGGTGCTCAGGGAGATGTTGTAGATGTCAGTAAGAACTTCCGGCAGCTGGTCTGCACCCCCTCTGAGCACTCTTCTGGGAACTGTCTGGTCCAGCAGTTTCACAATATACATATTATCTTTGTTGACCTTGCTTTGAGGGCAAAAGGGTAGAATATGAGGCCATTATTGTAGTAAAAGTTTCACAAATGTGTCCCTCAATCCACAAATCTGTAACCCGATCCACAAATGTGTACCATGATCTACAAATGTGTACATACAGTGGGGAGAACAAGTATTTAATACACAGCCGATTTTGCATAATTTTTATCATAGGTACACTTCAACTGTGAGAGACTGAATAAAAAAAAAATCCAGAAATCACATTGTATGATTTTTGAGTAATTAATTTGCATTTTATTTCATTTCATGCTCCCTTGTAAAAGTATTTCTAAAAAGCCAAAATACGTAGTTTATTTTAATACATATTTTGGCTGCTGTATTTTGTAGTTTATTTTGAAACACAATAAAATAAGGTATTTGGTATTGCATTATAAAATGTTGATGTACATTTGCACTTCCCTGCTGACATCCAGACAATGCCTTTCTCAGAGGACTTGCTTATTTCAGCAAAACAATGCCAAACCACAGTCCGGGTGCTAAACCGGCCTGCCTGCAGTCCAGACCTGTCATTTAAAACATTTGGAGCCTTGTGAAACAAAGGAACGGATTAGTAGCTGAAATCGTATATAAAGAAAGAATAGGATTACATTTCAATTCCGAAACTACAGCAATTGGTCTCAGTTCCCAAACGCTTACAGAGTTTGGTTAAAGATGTTAGGACAGTGAAATACACAAAATATTTTAAAAATGTATTGCTGGCATCAAATAAAACATGGGCATGTATTTATTCAAAAAACAAGAACATTTCTCAGTTTCAGCATTTGTTAGGTTGTCTTTGTACTATTTTCACTTGCATTATTTTTTGCATTTTACCCAGTGTCCCAACTTTTCTTTGAAAACGGGGTTGAAGTATACTGAATGGGTAATAAAATAGTTTTGAGGGGAAGTAAAAAAATTACTTACCAGCCCATCCTTATACATCTGAGTCAGAATTTACACATTATAAGAGATCTATTGTAAAAATGTTTTAACTTTTGCCCTTCTCTGGCCTGTAAATCATTTATGATTAACAAATTACAAAAACAATGTGGCCCTCCATTTAGTTTCAAAATCCTGATGTGGCCCCTGAGGCCAAAAAGGTTTGCACTCCTCTGGTATAGGGGAATAGGGTTCCAGTCTAAACATTTCCATCATCATAAATACCAGGCTTTTTTTTTTTTACAGAAGAATTCCAGGGTACAAAAACTTTCAGTAGAGAATTTATTTGTCTCAGTTGTATTCATTTGGTCAAACAATTTGGTGCTAAACATTTCAAACAGATTGAAACAATGAGGGATGATTTAGTCAAGAAGACTTTAATTTGGGCAAGAGTCCTCTTTCAATTAGCTTTCTTTAGTTGACACAACTTTTTACAATGCAGTTGTTTTGTTTAGTTGAATGATATAGGCCTTGCTATAGTCGTCCCTATGGCCCCATCCGTTGTGAAAAATTAAAATACCACAGATAATATATGTTCAATATATGTTTAGAGTCACTGACAAAAACGATATAGTATCTGCCTCTTACTCTGTTACAGTTCTTTAGTTGTCTTTACATTGATATTGCTCTTTAAGGATCGGACATGACTTGAGATGTGTAGGTAGGCTATCAGACGGTGAAATGTTATTACAAAAACACATTTAATCAAAAACACCAGTCCCAAAGGCTTCCGAGATCACAAAATACAAAAACAAAATAGCCTCATGTCTAGACAAACAAAATGTTTCCTCAAATCAGTCTTTTCCAATTCTTTCCAATTTCATAGTCATCTCTCTCAGTGTTCACACCATGGACAAGGCCACAACTAAAGCGGCAAATATGGATTAATGGCGTTCTCCAGAAAGAGATTGAGAGCGGTAACTCAAGATGTTGGAGATGGTCCCCTTACTGCTCATTCACTTGAAGCAAACTAACCTTCCCTCACCATTTGTTTTCATACTCCACTTCCAACACTAATTTACTCCTCTTTCTTACTCTATTTCTATTGACACGTATCGCTCCACTAGTTTTCTGCCACCCACTGTTGTAATACCTCTCTCTCTTGCTCTCTCTTTCCACTTTGTCTCTTAGGAGTCTGAATCAGAGCCATTGCTGCTTTCCCGGCTGATCTCAATCTGTAGTGAGGGGAGGTTGTCAAGCCGACTCTTCTTCAGCTTGTGGATCTGCTGCTCCTTCTGTTTGATCAGGGCCCCCCAGACCTTCTGCAGGGCAGAGTCATCCTCCTCATCATCTTCATGTCCTACGCGACCTAGCCTGGAACTGGCTGATTCTGACCTTGTTCCACGTGTAGAAGGCTTCCGCTTGGGAGAATCACTTTCATGGGTGGGACCGAGCCTACTCCACAGACGACCTGGTAGGGAGATAAGTGGTTTATTTATATATTTTTTTTAAACTTTGCATATTAGTAACTAACAGCAGTAGCTAAACATTGAGACTTTTTCTTTACTTGATTTTTTGTCTTTGGGTGATTCAGAGTAAAGCCTGTGAGCGTCATGTTTCGACATCCCCAGTCGGCTGTGCACATCGGTGATTGGCTCTCGAAGTGGGGGCAAGTCACGGGAGGCAACAGGGGAGGTGGAGCGATGTCTTTCAGGAGAGTATGCCCTCTTTCCTAACCGCTGTCTCACATCTAGACAAATATTCAATTAGTTGAAAAACATGTATAATTGACAGGATTGCACAAGTTGGTATTTCCAATATCGCCTGGTTTTCACCACATAAAAGGAACTGCACTTATTTTAGGTGCTAAAGCTGGGCTATCAAACTATACAGGCAAGGTAAAATTTGTTAGTACCCATCCACAAAAACGAAGAATACACAATTTGCTCTGAAATAGCTTGAAACTGAACAAAGTAATTGGCATTTACCATTGTTTATTCTAAAGTGCATCCGGAAAGTATTCACAGCGCTTTGTTATCTTACAGCCGTATTCCAAAATAGATAAAAATTCCCCCCCCCATACAATTTCCACACACAATATCCCATAATAATAAAATGACATTTTTAAAATAATTTTAGCAAAACTATTACAAACAAAAAACATCGGGGGCGAAGGGCCTTAGTCAGGGAGGTGACAAAGAACCTGATGGTCACTCGAACATAGCTCCAGTGTTGCTCTGTGAAGAGAAACGTCCGGAAGAACAACCATCTCAGTAGCACTCCACCAAACAGGCCTGTATTGTAGTGTCCAGTAAAAGCCACTCTTCAGTAAAAGGCAGATGACAGCCCGCCTGGAGTCTGCCAAAAGGCACCTGAAGGACTCTCAGACCATGAGAAACAATATTCTCTGGTCTGGTAAAACAAAGATTTCACTCTTTGGCCTGAATACCAAGCATCATGTCTGGAAGAAACCAGGCATCCCTCATCACCTGGCAAATATCATCCCTAAAGTGAAGCATGGTGATGGCAGCATCATGCTGTGGGGATGTTTTTCAGCAGTAGGAACTGGGAAACAGGATCGAGGGAAAGATGAACGCAGCAATGTACAGAGACATCCTTGATGGAAACCGGCTCCAGAGAGGTATGGACCTCAGACTGGGGTAAAGGTTAATCTTCCAACAGGACAACAACCCTAAGCACAGAGCCAAGATAACAAAGTTGCTTTGGGACAACTCTGTAAATGTCCTTGAGTGCCCCAGCCAGACCCCAGACTTGAACCCGATTTAACATCTCTTGAAAGATGTGAAAATGACTGTGCACCAACCCTCCCATCCAACCTAATGGACCTTGAGAGCTGGAAGGAATCTGGTGGAAGGTGGAATCTGTTCCCTTGTGTGGTAGGTTTCAAGTTAATGGCGGTCATGTGTTTGAAATAGTCGACAATGACAAAGACTTCTGTTAAGGAGTTAAAGCCATGTTTGTATCTGTTCCCGTTTCGTTACCCATTTGTTGACCCTTTTATTAATCCCTCTGATAATAAACTCACTTGTGTCCCTTTTAGCTTGGACCGGCCACCTGTGGTGACCTTAGTCCTCTGAGGGGGAGCTGGGGAAACATCCTTTTAGTATAATCTAATAGCTAATAGTTAACCAAGTGAACATGTGTTGTTAACACTAAAAGCGCCAGGATGGGCAAATTTTACCCAGTGAAGAGGATTTTTTTTTTTTTACTTTGCTCTTGATCAAATTCCAGGACCCTGCGTTTTTACTTTTCGTAGATGTGTGTTTTATCACACAGTATTTTTAAATGTTCTAAATCACACAGAGAAAAGCGGATTTAAGGCTATTTCACTCCTGTTCAATGTAAAATATTTGCTTGGTGCACATTCAGTAATTTTTTCAATAATCTGTTAATTAGACAATTTTTTATTTATAGTGTATAAATATATAGATTAAAGGTATTCAATTAAAATGTATAAAGGTCCAGCTAAACCGGAACATCATGTCTTATTTGTGTTATGATTCAGTGCCATACATATTGAAGTAGTCTCTAACAACTGCGCCACCGGCAAAGTTAATAATTTGATCATTTCGGAATGTTTGGTATTTTCCCAATTGAAAATATACATGGAAGAGGGTTAGAATTATCTCCTGAATAAATTAAAGCATGTAGCTCCACCTATGTGCGATTGCGTCCTATTCTTGTTGTGGGGGTACTGGTGGCAATAAAACACCTGTGTGCCAAGTTAGAAAAAAGTTACTAAAACTAAAAGTCCATTGAGTAGTCTAAAGTTTTTGATACAGACAAACATTCGAAAATACACGGAAGAGGAAGCTGAGTGAAATAATGCAGAAAAGTTCAAACTGACAGATGCCAAACAAAAGCATTCATGGGTCTTATTTATTTGAAAGGTGTTACTGGCAGTAAAAGCATGAAACTCGATGATTATTGGTCGACCGAAATGAAAATCCAAAATTGAGATATCATGCTCTATCCGCGCTACGATGACAAGACCACAAGGACTGCAAGCCTTGTGACTGATAAAATTGTGATGATATCGGAGGTATTCGATAGGTTTGTGAAAAACAGTGCAGTGAGAACATAACTGTATTAGATGAACAACTGTTCCCTTGCGGTATCGCTTTACAGAATACATGGCCAATAAACTGGACACATTTGGCATTAAATTCTGGGTAGCCGCCAACAAAATACATGATAAATGCACAACGCTATTCATGGAAAGATGAAGTGGTTAGCCGACAATATTGTTCTGCGACTGCGAAATAGAGATGTAAAGCCAGCGTTCAGTGTTCAGGGAACCAAACTTGTGAGCTCTGCCAGAAATGTTAGATATTTGACTTGAGACCAAATCTATGGTTTCGCAATGTGGTCTTTAGGTGGGGGATGGGATGCATTCTTTACAAGCTCATACAAAGAAACCCTGAGCACAATGCAATGGCCAAGACAAACCTATTAGAGGATCCACTAATTACAGACACCAATTAGAGTGCTAATTTTCATATCAGGTGATTCTACATGAATGTTTCAAACGTAATTTTAATAGCTCCTCCTTGTCCAGCCTATTGTGTAGTAGGGAGATGATTGAAAATGAAGGTTAGGCTCTATAAGGTATATTATGTGTTATTTTATACGTCACTTTTGTTCCCCGTTTTTTATGTTTGTTTTTCAACGGGTGGAACATGTGTGATGTTCTTACTTGTCACTTGTTTTATTTAGTGATATTTGGGTTCTGTGAGCAGGTCGATTTATTGTGAAATTGAAAACGTAACACGGACATTGGCCATAGATCGAAAGTAAGGTGAATGCGCAAGACAATCTCCTTAACATCGCCAGTTCAGTTGCCAAAGTCATTTTGATTTAATATTTTCTTCCTTTTTTGCTATTTGTATTATTCCACCAATATTTCCACACTGCAATGTTGAGCGCGATAGTAGAAACCGGGTATAAACCAAGCCAGGCCTGCATCTTTACACATTGTAGTTACTGCAATAGTTACACCCTTATCTCGAAAACCGAGCAACACTGAATCAAAACACTTTGACACAAGATAAAACAGACACCCAAAAGTTTCGGCCTTGACTTTGAATCCGTACAAGAAGTGCCATCTAGCGACCATTACGTTTCAGTAAATACAGACAGAGACGCAAACTTTGAAATTTTTTGACAAAGTCATGCTTCTGTTCTAGCTTTAGCAATTTGTATGCTTAGTCATAGGGCAACTAAAAGTTTAGAGTGGGAAGGGTGCCAACAAGTTATTACTACTTAGGTTTAGCCGGACCGCATAAGCGGAGCCAAGCAGAAGACGCAAACATCTGTAAGTGAGTGAATGTCGGACTGACTACTGGCTACTTAAATAGTGTAGTGGTTAGAGATACGACCACCCACATAGTTGACCAGGGGTTCGATCCTTGTAACGGACAAAACAAATCTTGAAATGTGTTCTGGAATGGCCAAGTCAAAGGCCAATAATTTTTTAATCCACTGATGATTTTGTATGTTTGCCCACAGACAAAGAAATGATCAGTCTATAATTTTAATGGTAGATTTATTTGAACAGATTTCATTTGCATTTTACTCAGTGAAATAAGTATTTGATCCCCTATCAATCAGCAATATTTCTGACTCCCAGGTGTTATTTATACAGGTCACAAACTGAGATTAGGAGCATTCTCTTAAAGGGAGTGCTCCTAATCTCATTTTGTTACCTGTATTAAAGACACCAGTCCACACAAGCAATCAATCAATCAAATTCCAAACTCTCCACCATGGCCAAGACCAAAGAGCTGTCCAAGTATGTCAGGGACAAGATTGAAGACCTACACGGCTAGAATGGGCTACAAAACCTTCGCCAAGCAGCTTGGTGAGAAGTTTACAAAAGTTGGTCTGATTATTAGGAAATGGAAGTGAAGAGGATAATTTGTATTATGCCTATCTATATGCCCTATTGATTAATGCATGAATATAGTTATTTGCATAATGTTATCATAATGTTTATAAACATATAGGTAAAACCATATATTTTTGTATATCAATTACATGTCCTGACGTCACATATCTTGGGGATAGATTACACGCAGTTACATTCTCCATTTTGTATTAAGTACGTGGCTTTAAGAGACACTTGAGAAGCTTTGTTCTGTAAGTTTACACAAATATTACCCCTAATTGGTTAACATAGGTTGAGGGCGGTTACTGGGCCAAATAAGTTTGCGTGTGAGCAGGAATGTGTGTCGTTTCTTGGGAGAATCTGCCTGGGGGCTCCTTCTCCCTTGTAATCACATTAAAAGTTGTTTATAAGAAAGTATTTGGTTTCCTAGAGTGCTTTGGGTAAATTAATATTTTAAGTAGAATTTTCCCACGAACCTAGAAGTGTTTTTGAGTGATTTTGAGTTTTGAATGATCAGGTGTAGAAGAAACACAAAAAAAACTGTCAATCTCCCTCACAGTCTGGGGCTCCATGCAATATCTCACCTTGTGGAGTTTCAATGATCATGAGAAAGGTGAGGAATCAGCCGAGACTTACACAGGAGGATCTTGTCAAGGATCTCAATGCAGCTGGGACCATAGTCACCAAGAAAACAATTGGTAACACACTACACCGTGATGGACTGAAACCCGGCAGCGCCCGCAAGGTCCCCCTGCTCAAGAAAGCACATGCACAGGCCCGTCTGAAGTTTGCCAATGAACCTCTGAATGATTCAGAAAAGAACTGGGTGAAAGTGTTGTGGTCAGATAAGACCAAAATCAAGCTATTTTGCATCAACTCAACTCTCCATGTTTAGAGGAGGAATGCTGCCTATGACCCCAAGAACACCTTCTTAACCAAAAATGGAGGTGGAAACATGCTTTGTGAGTGTTTTTATGCTAAGGGCACGGGACAACTTCACAGCATCAAACGGACGATGGATGGGGCCATGTACTGTACAATCTTAGGTGAGAACCTCCTTCCCTCAGCCAGGGCATTGAAAATGGGTTGTGAATGGGTATTCCAGGATGACAATGACCCAAAACACACAGCCAAGGCAACAAAGGAGTGCCTCAAGAATAAGATAATTACGGTCCAGGAGTGGCCTCACCAGTCTCCAGACCTTAATCTGAGAGCTGAAGGTTCGAGTTGCCAAACGTCAGCCTCGAAACCCTAATGACTTGGAGAGGATCAGCAAATAGGAGTGGGACAAAATCCCTCCTGAGATGTGTGCAAACTTGGTGGCCAACTACAAGAATTGTCTGACCTCTGTGATTGCCAACAAGGGTTTTGCCACTAAGTTCTAAGTCATGTTTTGTAAAGGGGTCAAATACTTATTTCACTGAGTAAAAGGCAAATCAATGTATAACTTATTTGGAATGCGTTTTTCTGGATTTCCCTTAAAAAAAAATATTCTGTCTCTCACTGTTCAAAAATTATAGACTGATCATCCTCTCAGGCTGCATCACTGCCTGGTACGGCAGCTGCCCCACTGCTGATCGGAAATCCGTTTTGTGCAAGGCATCTACTATACACAATGCCTTAAGAAAGCACAGAACATCATAAAAGACAATAGAAACCCAGTCTATGGTCTGTTCACTCAGCTGCTGTCTGGGAGACGTTACCGGAGAATCAGAGCGAGCACTTCCAGACAATAGCTTCTCCCCCCAGGCCATAAGACCTCCCCAACAGCAACAGCAACATTGACCCATGATCATAAAGATTACATGAACATTTAACTGCATAGATGAAGTTCTATGCACAAGTACCATTCATACGCACGAATACACATTGTTTTTAATATTTAATCCCTGTTTTTTATTGTCATTACCCCTTTTATGTGCTGGTTTCTAAATTACAATGAACCCTTTGGTTTCTTCAGGCTTATGTACTACACAGAAAAATACATTACATTTGCATAGAGATCCTGGAGATCTACATTCCTGTAGCTTTTCTCGTCAACCCCATTTGTGAATAACCTGATTAATCTGTTCATCCAGCAATTATTAGAATCAGGTGTGCTAAATTAGATTTGGAAAGAAAACCGAAAGGACAGTAGACCTCCAGGAACAGGGTTGGGCAGCCCTGGCGTAGAGCTTTGTGATTCTCAATTTTGTAATGAGTTCTAGTAACAAAAAATATTATTCTTACTTGGTCAATAGCACTATGTGCATCTTGGATCCCATATTAAATGTCAAGAGAGGTTTTTAACTGACCTGTCTTGCCACTAGATGCCACAGGGGGGCGCTGTCTGTTCTGGGTGAGACACTGTCTCTTCTCCTCTAGTAGCTGCCTCACATCCATTACTTTATCCACAGCACTGATTTTGGTCCCACGCATTAATCCTCCACCAATTCTGTTCCGGACGCCACTACCACCCGAGCCACTGTCACTCCGAACAGAAGACTGCCTGAAGAACAAAGAAAACACATTAATTTACTATGTTTACACATGCAAACACAAACACAACATGAACAGGTATAGAAATTGTACTAACAGAATAAAGATTTACTTTTGGCACATGAGGAGCAACAGTATGCAAACTGTGCAGCCACAAACAATTCGTTCTTGCAGTGATAGGCTGTGTGGCCTATGTTTTGGTTCTACAAAGCAATTTTAATTAATATCATAAAAATTAATTGGGACTTGTTTCAGGCTATTCCTTTCCCTTCTGGTTTCACTACATTCAGTTACATTTAGTGGCAGTGTCAGCTTACAATTTCACTGACCGTATAGTCTTGAGGTTTGTCTCAACCTCATCTGCATACATAGTCATTTTCATGCTCTTCTTGGGGGAGGGTGTTGAGATCATCTTCAGCTCCAAGTCGTAGTCCATCTCATCCGAATCTGATGAGATGGAGGGAGAAGACGAGGCCCTGCCCAAACGACTCCGCAGGGCCAACCCTGAAACCGCAGTTCTCCCTCCAACACGTTCCCTCCCTCTCTCCCCTTTCTCCTTGTACTCTACCACCCGGTCGTCTGAGTCCATGTCTTCCTCCCCCTCTTCCTCTTCCTCCTCTTCTTCTTCCTCCTCTATTGGTTCCTCTGGTAGGTTAACCAGGTCCGCTGGAGTGAAGAGACAACGAAGGAGGAGGATCAGAGGGCAGAAAAGCGAGAGGGGAAAAAGAGCAAGTAGGAAATGAATAGAGGTGATCTATAAATAAACGTCAGCATTGTGTTTAAAGCATTATCTGTAAATATTTTAGCTCTTTACCACCTCAGGGTAGTGTGAGTCTGATTGTATTTATCGGGGATATGTGAGTGGGGGTTCTTCCTACTAGGATTAATGTGTGTAGGGCAGTGTGAGGGATAACTTACCAGAGTGTCTGTGTGTGTAGGGAGGTGTGTGTCCCATGCTATCCCCTATAAGTGGTTTCTTGCTCTTGCTCACAATTCTGCGTGTGTGAAATCGTCGTTTCCTAAAAAAGGTAACAGGAACATTTTAAAAACAATAAACATCACCATCTCCTCAACAAAATCTTGAATGACCGCATTTGAACTTTAAGGTAAAAATCTACTTATCCAGTATTGGTCTGCTCATAAAACACCGCAAGTTAAATGTGGCTGTTGCATTGTGGGATTGCTGACTTGCTGACTCTTTCGGACACCAAACGAGCTACTCGCACCTGAACAGTCGAAGCTAAGTACAATCATGCCTTCTCACTGTAGCTGCTGTAATTTTAACATGGAGGAGAACTATCGTCTTCAGGTTAAGATAGCAAAGTTAGAGGCTCGGCATCAGACGCAAATGTCAGGCAAGGATTACGATAGCGTAGAAACGGATATAACAGTGTCTGTGCCACCAGGCAGAAACAATAGCGTTGTTAGTCCCTCGGCACAGCCCCTGCCGCCAGGCAATAACTTTCTCTTGGTAACTGCGAAGAAATGCCACAGACCAGTTATACCGGGGTCGGTAGTCATTAAAACGCTAGTCATCGGCGCAGTATTAGACTAAAGAATCAGCCAGCGATCGTACACTGTTTATCGGGGGTTGGTGCTAGCGAAGTCTAAAACTGGCAAGTATAGGGAGTACAGATATATTGTTATTCACGTTGGCACCAACGACGTTAGGATGAAGCAGTCAGAGGTTACGAAGCAGAACATAGCATCAGCATGTAAACTAGCTAGAAAGACGTGTCGGCATTAAGTAATTGTCTCTGGCCCCCTTCCAGCTAGGAGTAGTGACGAGCTTTACAGCAGACTCGCGCAACTTAATCGCTGGCTGAAAACAGAGTTCTGCCCGTCGCAGGAGGTAGAGTTTGTAAAAAACTGGCTCTCTTTTTGGGACTCTCCCAGAAATAGGGTCAGGCCTGATCTGCTGAAGAGTGACGGACTCCATCCTAGCTGAAGTGGTGCTCTTCTTTTGTCCAGGAACATTGACAGGAGTCTCACTCCAATAGCCTCATCATGAGATAGGGTGCAGGTCAGGCTGCAGGCTGTTTGACAGCCTGCTAGCATAGTGGAGTCTGTGGATAGCATAGCCAGAGCAGTTAGCCTAGTTTTTCCTATTGTGACTGTTACTCGTTCGAGACTAAGGAAAGCATAACACGGTAGTGCAAACACTAGCAACCTTATTAAGATAAAACCTTCCATCTTGGTCATGAATGAAAATGATTGTCTTACATCACATCTTAAACATCTTGGGACTCCTTAATATAAGACCCCTTGCTTCTAAGGCAATTGCAGTAAATTAGTTAATCACTGACCACAAACTAGATGTCATTGGCCTGTGTGAAACCTGGCTAAAGCTTGATGAATGTATTGCCTTGAATGAGGCCTCCCCTCCTGGCTACATTAGTGATCATATCCCCCACGCATCCTGAAAAGGGGGTGGGGGGTGTTGTAAATATTTATAACACGAAATATAAATGTACGAATTCTTTTCTAACCTTGTAGTCATGGCAGATAATATTCAGATTTCTGATGATTTCAACATTCAACCTTTGAAGCCATAATTGATTCAATGGGCTTTGTTCAACACATCTCAGGTCCAACGCATTGCCACAATCATACTTTGAACTTAGTTCTGTCACAAGAAATTGATTTTGTGGATCTATTAATTCTTCCAAATGACCCTGAAATTTCAGACCACTGTTATCACATTTACCGTTAATTTAAAAAAACAAATTGCACTAAAAAAACAAAAAAATACGAAACTAGAAACTTGCTCCCTGGTACACGAACAATACTAGAGCATACAAGCAAGCCCCCAGAAAGTTGGAGCGAAAGTGGCGCTGCACCAACTAGGAAGTATTTAGATTAGCTTGGATAAACAATACAGTAAAATACAGAAAAGCACTCATATTTGCTCGATCACCTTATTTTTTCGAACCTGATTGAGGTGAACAAAAACAATCCAAAATTTCTCTTTGATACTGTTTCTCAGTTAACGAATAAGCAACGTTCAACAAATGAAGTGGGTCTTTACTTCAGCAGAATGAATTCATCAACTTTTTTGATGAAAAGATCATCACCATTAGAAAACAAATAACCAACTCTTCGAGCAGGCCTAGTTTTCAAACATTTACCGGTCCTAAGAATGCTCCCCTGACCTGGTATCAATGGGGACAATTGAATTTTTTGATCCTATTTCACTTGACACGTTCACTAAATTAGTAACAAGTTCTAAACTTACAAATTGTCAATTAGACCCGATTCCAACAAAATTACTTAAGGACCTACTCCCAGTGCTAGGTCCGCTAATGTTGAACATAATAAACTGCTCCCTGTTGTGTGATATTTTAAGATTAGATGTGTGGTGTGCTGTTAGAAACAAACAGGGCCAGTGAAGCTGAACTTAGAGAGCAAGCCAGGCTGGGGTAATAAAATGTTAATTAGTACATTCCAGGAGTAGGACCATACGGCAAGAAATCAAGGGGGAATAGGGGGACCTGGTTTATTGTCTGTTGGCTTATCACACTGACCCTGATGCGGACAGGGAACACAGGAGGGGAAGTGTAAACACAATTTAGGTGATATCTCCAGGCAGACCTCCTGGCGCCAGCCCCCCCCCCCCTTCAACTGTCCTCTTCGTCTGCCTCCGATGTCACCAGATGGCCCCACGATCAGAGACGGGATCTGCAAGAAAGGGACACGCCCACCCAGGAAGCCCACTAAACAGATTCTATCCAATGACTGAGGGGTGGGAGGGTCTGTATATAAACTGTGTCCAGGGGAAAGCAATTCAGATCTTGTCTACTGTACGGTGGAGAACAATCTCCGGATAGCTATCTGTAATAAAGGGGTTTTGTTTGGAAAGACTTGGACATTCTCTGATTCGGACTCGGGGGATGCAGATTTTAACTTCAACACTGTCCTCTGGAAGTGTACCAAACTCATAAAAATAGCAGAAATAAAGCCTCTACTGAAAAAATCTAATTTGGATCCAGATTTAATAAAGAATTATAGGCCAATATCAAACCTCCCCTTCCTCTCCAAAATCTTAGAAAAATCTGTTTCTCTACAACTTAATGCCTTTTTGAAGACAAAAAACATTTGTGAAATGCTCCAATCCAGTTTCAGACCCCATCATAGCACTGAGACTGCCCTTGTGAAGGTGATAAATGACCTTCAAATGGCCTCAGACAAAGGTTCTGCATCTGTCCTCTTGCTTCTTGATCTTAGTACTGCTTTTGACACTATTGATCACTCCCTTCCCTTGGAGAGATTGGAAACCCATGTTGGGCTACGCGGAAAAGTTTTAGCCTGGTTTAAATCTTATTTATCTGAAAGATATCAGTTTGTATCAATAGATGGCATGTCCTCTGTCAAATCAAAGGTATGTTTTGGTGTTCCTCAAGGCTCAGTTTTGGGGCCATTACTGTTTTTCCTATATATGCTGCCTCTGGGTGATGTCATCAGGAACCACAATGTAAATATTCACTGCTATGCTGATGACACACAGCTACAGTGGGGCAAAAAAGTATTTAGTCAGCCACCAATTGTGCAAGTTCTCCCACTGAAAAAGATGAGGCTTGTAATTTTCATCATATGTACACTTCAACTATGACAGACAAAATGAAAAAAAAATCCAGAAAATCACATTGTAGGATTTTTTATGAATTTAATTGGAAATTATGGTGGAAAATAAGTATTTGGTCAATAACAAAAGTTTATCTCAATACTTTGTTGTATACCCTTTGTTGGCAATGACAGAGGTTGAACGTTTTCTGTAAATCTTCACAAGGTTGTCACACACTGTTGCTGGTATTTTGGCCCATTCCTCCATGCAGATCTCCTCTAGAGCAGTGATGTTTTGGGGCTGTTGCTGGGCAACACAGACTTTCAACTCCCTCCAAAGATGTTCTATGGGGTTGAGATCTGGAGACTGGCTAGGCCACTCCAGGACCCTGAAATGCTTCTTACGAAGCCACTCCTTCGTTGCCCGGGCGGTGTGTTTGGGATCATTGTCATGCTGAAAGACCCAGCCACATTTCATCTTCAATGCCCTAGCTGATGGAAGGAGGTTTTCACTCAAAATCTCACGATACATGGCCCCATTTATTCTGTCCTTTACATGGATCAGTCGGCCTGGTCCCTTTGCAGAAAAACAGCCCCAAAGCATGATGTTTCCACCCCATGCTTCACAGTAGGTATGGTGTTCTTTGGATGCAACTCAGCATTCTTTGTCCTCCAAACACGACA
>JACXGK010002844.1:23742-50490 GCA_016801125.1 Novumbra hubbsi
TGACATTCTCCCAATCTTCTTCTGGATCATCCAAATGCTCTCTAGCGAACTTCAGACGGGCCTGGACATGTACTGGCTTCAGCAGGGGGACACGTCTGGCACTGCAGGATTTGAGTCCCTGGCGGCGTAGTGTGTTACTGATGGTAGGCTTTGTTACTTTGGTCCCAGCTCTCTGCAGGTCATTCACTAGGTCCCCCTGGGTGGTTCTGGGATTTTTGCTCACCGTTCTTGTGATCATTTTGTCCCCATGGGGTGAGATCTTGCGTGGAGCCCCAGATCGAGGAGATTATCAGTGGTCTTGTATGTCTTCCATTTCATAATAATTGCTCCCACAGTTGATTTCTTCACACCAAGCAGCTTACCTATTGCATATTCAGTCTTCCCAGCCTGGTGCAGGTCTACAATTTAGTTTCTGGTGTCCTTTGACAGCTCTTTGGTCTTGGCCATAGTGGAGTTTGGAGTGTGACTGTTTGAGGTTGTGGACAGGTGTCTTTTCTCATTTTGTCTGTCATAGTTGAAGTGTACCTGTGATGAAAATTACAGGCCTCATCTTTTTCAGTGGGAAAACTTGTACCATTTTTATACTTTTTTGCCCCACTGTATATATCTCGATGAAGAAGCCCCCAAAATAGCTACTTTGGAAGCATGCGTCTCAGATATTAGGAAATGGATGACCGATAACGTTTTGCTTTTAAACTCTGAAAAAAACAGAAATGTTAATTTTAGGACCTAAGAAACAGAGCTCTGTTGGGAGATCTCACAATGAACCTGGACGGTTGTGTAGTCATATTCCAAAACATTGTGAGAAACCTTGGCGTCACCCTCGTCCCTGACCTCTCTTTCGATGAACACATAAAAATAGCGCTAGAGCTGCTTTTTTCCCCACCTTCAGAACATTGCTAAAATACAAAATGTTTTATCAAAAACTGATGCTGAAAAACTAATCCATGCTTTTGTTACTTCCAGACTAGATTATTGCAAAGCTCTAATCTCCAGTTACCCTGATAAATCAATAAATAAACTTCAGTTAGTGTTGAATACGGCTGCTCAAATTTTAACTAGAGCACATTACTCCAGTATTAGCTTCTCTACATTGGCTGCCTGTCAAGGCTAGGGCTGATTTTAAGGTTTTACGGTTGACCTATAAAGCAGTACACGGACTTGCTACTGCATATCTCTCTGAAATGATCCAGCCATATATACCTACACGCTGCCACCAGGCTGAACCCCTAATCAACCCACCCTGGACTGTTTCTGTCCTGCCAATCTGATCATGCTTGTCACCAAGATCAGGCATTTTAGACTCTGGACACAGCTCATGTGATTTAAATTAATTATTAACAGTATTCCTAAACATCACCCTGCACAGCCACAAGAGGTATGGCCACCCCTTTGAGCCTGGTTCCTCTCTAGGTTTCTTCCTACAATCCGGCCCCCGTAGGGAGTTTTTCCTAGCCACCGTGCTTCAATCCTGTTGTTGCGTGCTCACTGGGGTTTTAGGCTGGGTGTTTATGTAAAAGCACTTTGTGATAACTGCTGTTATAAAAAGGGTTTTATAAATACATTTGATTGATTGATTTGACTGATTGATAGCCAAACGTTGTGATTGGAGAAAATGATCATTCTTAGACCAAAAGCATTAAAAAACAACTATTGTTTAAATAGTTAAACACCAACGTTAATCATGCCAAAGTGATGTCCTGTGCTTGTCTGTAGTACAACTAACAGACAACTGTGTCTGTGTCAAATTATTTATCCCTATGTTTAATTGAAAACAGTACAAAGAGAATATATCAAATGTTGTGAGAAATGTTGTTGTTTTCTGGAAAAACACATGCCTATTTTGATGCCTGCAACACGTTTCAGGGGCATGTATACATACATCTTCTGATACCTCTGGGCACATCTTTAGTAATGTTCCTGGAATCATCAGGTGTTTTGGGTTTTTCAACATCATACACCTAGCCAGGGCCTCTAACAGTAGGACAATGTCTGGTCGCAAGGTGGTGGCTACAATAGATTTGGGGAACTTCCGCTGCCATTTGAGGTGCACAGCCCCTGAATAGATGCCTAAGCTCTTAACAGTGCGATGTGATGGTTGGAATGGCTGTGCCTGCAATGTTAAACCAGAACTTGTCCTCCACCTTCCCTCTCCTCAGCACCATAGATCTTGATTTGTCTGGTTTGAAACGCAACAACGCCCACTCCACCATCTATTTGAGTCGACCGGCAGCCTGGGACTTATTCTGTTTTGACTGTGAGGTAATCCATGAATGCCCTGATGGGTGGTTGCTGTTGAGCAGAATTTGTTCTGGGCCCTCTGTGTTCTGCAGACTTCATGAGAATATTCATGGCTAGGGAATATGATTGACTATTTATGAAATAACAATAATTCAGAGATACAATGCATTCGTAAATTATTTTCAGCGCTCACATTTTCCACATTATGTTATGCTACAGCTTTTTACAAAATGATGCTGCCACCACCATGCTTCACTGTAGGGATGATATTGGCCAGGTGATGAGAGATGCCTGGTTTCCTCCAGACATGACGCTTGGCATTGAGGCCAATGAGTTTAATCTTCATTTCATCAGACCAGAGAATTTTGTTTCTCATTGTCTGAGAGTCCTTCGGGTGCCTTTTGGCAAACTCCAGGCAGGTTGTCATGTGTCTTTTACGGAAAAGTGGCTTCTGTCTGGCTACTTTACCATAGGGCCTGATTGGTGCAGTGCTGCAGAGATGGTTGTCCTTCCTGAAGGTTCTAATTTCTTCACAGAGCAAGCTAGATCTCCGTCATAGTGACCATCTGGTTTTTGGTCACCTCCCTGACAAAGGCCCTTCTCCCCAGATTGCTCAGTTTGGCCGGGCAGGCGGACAACTCTTGGAAGAGTCCTGGTGATCAAAAACATCCTCCATTTACAGATGAGGGAGCCACTGTGCTCATTGGAACCTTCCATGTACCCTTTCCCAGATCTGTGCCTCAATACAATCCGGTCTCTTGAGGTCTACAAACAACTTGGACTTATTGTCATAGTTTGTGCGCTGACATGCACTGTCAACTTTTGGAATACTGCTATAACATACTAAAATGTGGAAAAAGTGAAGCACTGAATACTTTCCGGATGCACTGTAGTACACCCTGTGATGATGCTTATCTCCACCTGGTGACAGCTTGACGTAATTGCTCCTGAGACGACCCACATCCTGAAGTTGTTGAAGTTAGAATTGATTTCCCCCCTTCTCCAGAAGACTCTCAAAATCTTCCACAGACCAAGGAGAGGTTTAAGACAGTCCTTATACACTTTGCACAAGGTGCTGCTTGATCCTGGAGCAGAGCTTCCCTTGATTTGCGAACAACCTCCCTGACTTAGTTTAGCGGCAGGTCTGACATTTGGCGATAAAGGCAGCTTGTTTTCAAGCCCTTTCGTGACACCGCCTCCTATTCCACTCTGCCTGCCGGAGAACCCTTATCTTCTTTTGTAGGATATACGTCAGCTGGGCCAAGCTGATGCATTCCTCTTCTCCTGCCTTCTTGAACTGGAACTTCAGCGCTTTCGTCTCCGGCCTGATGTTTTGGATCTTCACCACACTTTGGTTCTTCAAGTACGATGATTAGGCACATTTCTTCTCATCTCCGAACCGTTCAGCTGGGATGCTGCCAATGATTGTCATGGCTTGTTGCTTCCTATCGGCATCTCCCTTTGCCATTGCCTCCAGAATATGGTTGACATCTTCATCAATCTGCTTCCACAATAAAGTCATGTAACATTTCCTATTCTTGCTTAATATAGGATTTCACCTGCTCAATAGTTTTTGGGTCTCCTGTTTTTTTGTTTCATAATGTGCCAAATGTTTTTAATAGGTGACAGGTCTGGACTGCAGAAAGGCCAGTTTAGCACCCAGACTCTATCCTTTAGCTCAGGCGTAGAAAAGGTGGCAGTGCTTCTGGATCTTGTTTATATACGGTTTCTTCTTTGCATGGTAGAGGTTTATCTTGCATTTGTGGATGCAGCGACGTACTGTGCTCATAGACAATGGTTTGCCCATGCCTTGATGTCCACTAAATAATTGTATCGGTTTTTAATGCAGTGCTGTCTGAGGGCCCGAAGACTACGGCCATCCAATATTGGTTTTCAACCTTTTCCCTTATGTACTTTTTCTGAATTCTCAGAATCTTTTAATGATATTAGGTCCCGTAGATAAGGAGAACCCCAAACCCTTTGCAATTTTAATTTAAGAAACAATATTCTTAAAATGCCATTTGCCAGCACAGTATGTCACAGAGTGGTGAATCCCTTCTTTACTTCTGAAAGATTCAGGTGGTGTATTGGTGCTTGACAGTAAACACAGTAAGTAGTACAAAAACAAAAAACAAGTCGATAAAATAAATGAAAACTGACATAGTAAATAGAAAGTGTGCAAAACATTTACCGTATACGTTGCTTTAATGTAAGGCATTAAGTTAAGTTATGAAGCGGAGGGGGTCAGTGGGGTCACCTGGCCTTGTTGATGAGGCCAGTTGCCAATGGATTGAAACTGTTCTTGTGGCATGAGGTATTGATCCATATGGACCTTAACCTTCTGCCGGAGGGGAGTGACTGAAACAGTTTATGTCCATGGTGGGAGGGGTCAGCCACAAGCTTTCCTGCGTGTCTCAGTGTCCGGGTGGCATACAGGTCCTCAAGGGATTGCAGATTGCAGCCAATCACCTCAGCAGACAGAATGATACGCTGCAGTCTGCCGTTGTCCTTGTCCTTGGCAGTGGCAGCAGTGTACCAGATGGGGATGGAGGAGGTGAGGATGGACTCAATGATGGCTGTGTAGAAGTGCACCATCATTGTATTTGTCAGGTTGAACTTCTTCAGCTGCAGCAGGAAGTAAATTCTCTGCTGTGCATTTTTGGTGGCAGAGCTGGCGTTTTGCTCCCACTTGAGGTCCTGGGTGATAATGATGCCGTAATGATAATTGAGTAACACAAGGTGATGGGTATGTAGGAATCAAGTGGACCATGACGTGGTCAGAGTGACCAGTGCAGCACAGGGGACAGCATGATAGACATCACTGACTACAGGATAGCAGTGATCAAGAATGTTACTGACCCGTTGCCAATTAACAAAAATTGTTGCGAGATGTTCCACCATAACACAACTTTTCCAATATTTTCTTGCCTCTGTCCCAAAATTTTTGAAACGTGTTGTTGGCATCAAATTGAAAAGTAGGAAAAAACACTAACATTTCTCAGTGTCAACATTTGATACCTTGTTTTGTACTATTTTCTGTTGTGTTTTAAAATCATGGCATGTTTTTCTTTGCATTTCACACAGTGTCCCACATTTTTTATAATTATAAGCCAACACATGAAAAAATCTATTTCTCAAACACCATGTTCACCTTGCTTATATAACATACTAATAAAAATAACAGTTTTCTGTGAAAATTTACTTGGGGTTGGATTCTCGGATTTGGATGCTTCCCCTTTAGGCTGTCCTCTTTGCTCCTCCCCCAGTCTAAAAAAGTCTAAAAAATCTTATGCCATTAATACCCTATTGTCAAGGTACAAGGTAGGTGATGCAACTTACTTGCACAGACAGAGGGGTATTGTTAGAATTTATCTAGTTTGCATCCAACTCAGGCCTGCCATTAGCTGCACAAGAAAGCGTTGCTCATGTAATATGAATGCTCCTTTCAATTTGAGCTCTCAAAACAGTGGCCTTGGAATTATTCATTTGAACCCTAGAAACCAGGTCAAAACGTTAGATCTTGAAATCCTGGCCTCAAAAATCTCATGCTGACGTACTGATAATATCTTAATCCGGTCTCCAACCTAGACTGAGATGTTCTGTTAGAAGGGTACAATATCTATAGAGCAGACCGTGGGTAGAGGAAATATTGGCAAATATGTCAAATGCTATCTAGGTGTCACTGTGTCCATCTCGACTTCTGTACCGAAAAAGCTCTAAAGTGATTGAGCATATAATAACAAATACACCCGACACAAAGTTATTGGATTATTTGCAAATGACATCAGTTACATCATGCCCTAACGCATGTAGCAGACAAAAAAAACCTGACCTATGTATCATTTTAAAGAGAAACTATAAACATTTGTTAAAGCATGACTTTATTCATGATCTTTGACATGAAAAGCTTTCATCCACAAACGAAATAATGGACCCAGTGTATGCGTTTTCTGCAGATTTTTACCTCCATCGTTGATTTACACAACGCGCTAAAGAAACGTTGGTTTAAAAAAGAAAAAGAAACTATTCCATGGTTCTCCACTGATTTGAAAAAATATTTTCCTACAAAATAGTCAAGTATGACCCTTGGTGAGTAAAAGTGATGAAACAGCAGATTGGCTGCTTTTTAGGCAACTGAAAAATAAATGGACCAGTGGAATAAAAAAGAAAATTCTAGCTGTTTTCAAAAGCCCTTTAAACTCCTTCAACCCTGCCGAAGGAAGGGATGCTGGTATTGTCAGTGACCATACTGAAATTTGTGATGCCTTTAATAAGCACCATCCCTCTGATTTTGAAAGATAAAATAGTTAAAATAATCCTGATCAGTCGATCTCCTCATCCCTTGGGCCTCTGGGGAAGAGGAAAACAACGTTTTCTAATTTCCAGAAATACAGAGGCCTTATCACGTTATCTGGAATATATTCAAAAAAAATCAGTAGGCACAGTAGGTACAAAAACACATACTTTCAATCAAACACTAGTCATAGGAAAGATTCCTAAAGCCTCAAAAACAGCTTTTGTCTTGCCACCAGGGAGGTGATGGTAGTGAATTGGATAATTACTGACCCATCTCTAAACTTGTTTTAAAACTTAAACGAATGACACAATGTACAGTATAGATTTTAATCTTAAAAATATTTTGTTGAGGAGTGATTTCAGCAGGCCAAAAATCCACTAGGGAATGACACTGATTGGAGGTGAAGGGACTACGACAGAGCAAAAAGCAATGGCTTCAGAGAAGTAGTCCCTCAGAAAGAGCAAAAATGCTGACACTTTGTACATTTAGAAATATAAGCCGATTTGTGAAAGATATTTGATGGCTCCATCAATAAAGGACAACCACGACCAGACATTAACATTTTTTTTTTTTTTGAAAGATTGGTAAATGTAAATCTCATCGGAATTAAGCAACTACATACATTTTTCTGATCTTTCTGACCCTTTAATCCACAGTGACACAATAACGCAGGGTTTTTGGTGTGCAAACCAAAACACTGACTATTTGTGAGTGAAACAAATCTTGCTGTCCTACAAATCTCTCAGACATGATACACACCAGCTAAAATCAAAATTTAAGAACCAAGTAAATATCCTTGCCTTTTAGATACCTTTTGAAACCAAGCCCGGAGCCATTTCAATCTTACCCTACAGCATTGTTTCTCAACCTTGCCATTATCCAAGTCTCTTACCGCCCGCCATCAAACAAGATGATTATGATAATGATTATGATTGTTATTATTATTATTGTTGTTTAAAGCTGAATCTGACATTCAACTTAAAATATGTAACAGAAGCCAATCAGACAGGCTTGTAATCTTACATTCAAACTCTTAATTAGGTATCACAAACTGCAGCCAATCAAAAACAGCTATAAATGTTAACATTCAAATATTATTGAAACAACAGCCGATCATTGCATTTCCCCACTTTCCCTGGCACCTGGCCAGTTTTAGGTGCTTGAAGGAACGTCGAGCCAAGGAGGTTGGTACTTTGCGGGCAGTGGGGTAAATAGCGTTCACTTGCATTTTTTTATTTCTGATACAAGCTACGCTATAGAATGTGGCAATGCATAGCTTGTACCAGTAATAGACTACCACATTTTTTACCTTTTTGATCAGGCTGAAGGAGGAATAAAAATGTTTGCCGATATTAATACTTATGGATTGTTTTTTTTACTTGTCCGTCGGACAACTATAAGAGGACTTTCACTTGTCAAAACATGAAATGTGCTTGTCCCGTACAAGCAAACAAGCCTTAATGTTGGGTCCTGATTCGGGCAGAATACATTTAAATGGAGTTTGGTTTGACCAAATCTTGGGGAAGATTTTTAAATGGAGTTTGGTTTGACATTGTCTTGTGCCATTCAAGACAAAATATCTCTTGTTGCATGTTTTGTGCTTTCACGTTTTCTTTCATTTATAGACTTAATTAAAGATGAATGACGTTAATGAACACGTTAAAGTTAACAACATGACAGTGTCTCCGCTGAAATCAAGCCAGCTCATGGCGTTGTGGTCATCCGCTTGTCATATGGCAGGTGTCTGATTGAAGAATATTGTTTATCATCTACTGTATAGGCTAGTATGTGTTTCTATGCTTTGGCAATGATGTATTGCAGTCATGTCGGCAAAGCCACTTTTATTGAATAGTGTTTTAATGTGCGTCTGGATGCTAGATGCTAAGTTGCTTTCAGGGAACGTCCGACAGTGGAAGTGTAACATCTTGTAAATGTGTAAACACTGTGATAAGGCGTTCACAGTGTATCCCTCCGAGAAATTAACACTTTAAATAGAAAGAAAATCTTCCACGGGTAATACCAAGAAAAAGACCATCTATTTTCCAGAGTTTACACAATAAACACCATTATAGTGAAATTTTATAGATGAATCTCTGACACCATGTTCACGTAAAGGCAGCACGGAGCTGCGCCACAAGAAGCAGACAAAAACACTGAAAAGATGAGTTACTATACACCGTCTCGTCCTGTGGGCTAAACTGGCAGGTTTTAATTTTGCAGACCACAGGTTTTTGCAAGTAGTTAAAAATGTAAACTCTATAGTTGTGAAACTTCAGCGTAAAATAAAGGTTTCTGTTTCTGCCAATTGATCATTTTAACTGCTCAGACTAGATTTTATTTTTGGTGGCTGCTTCCATGCTGGTTTATCACAACACTGTACCTCCTGTAAGACACATGACATGCTCAGAACTTGTGTTTCTAGCCACCATTTAAGAATTAATGTGTTAGAAAAAGTTTTTTTGTTTACCACGAGTTGCTGAGGATTCCCCTCATGCCTCCGTAGTTGGGGTTGCCGTACTTCATGTAGTATCTACTCTTCCTTGCTGCACCCAGCTCCTTCTTATCATCTAAACACACAGCAAGAGTCTATAAGAATCCTCAGATACAGTTGAGTGTGCAACAGATCTGTCCAAGAATCCATCCACTCCACACAATCACTTGAGGCTACCCAAATTAGGTGAAAATACACACAAAATAGGCATTCCCAGATTTGGACAGTTGAAGAAAAATGATGTACATAAAACTGAAAATATTTTGTTAGTGTCCTATAATTCAATACATCTAGCTGATTAGGTTTTCAATACATTCGTAGATACTGCTGAATTGCATTTGTCTAGATTTCATCTGTTTGCAGCATCACAGACTTGACTTGCACGTGTCTTTTAAATACATTTTCCAAATATATAAGATTACTTGTCTTGATGGTCGTTTGGACAGAGTCCATTTAAAATAAAGAATAAGCAGATTTAGCTAATTAGCTGCTATAACGATGTGCTTAATGCAACAGTAGTATAGAGTAGTGGATTTCAAACCTCTCTACAGGGAAGCCCAGATGTTCAACATCACCTGAACTAGCACAGTATTTTCACTAATAAGCGGCTTGAAGATTTGTGGATGAGAAGAATCAGGTGTGCTAGCTCAGGAGTAGTTCAAATCTCCAGACAGGCTGGGATTCCCAGAGAAGAGGTTTGATTTTTGATTTTTGTTCCTAAAAATATTAAAGGATTACAAATACAACAGGTATATATTTGAACACGAAGCCCTGGAACACATAAATCCCTGACTAACTGTGCTAAAATAACCACCAGAGTATTTATAGTTGACTTACCATGAGTGGCAAATCTTAGGAAGAGTTTGTTGCCCTTAAAGGGTTTGATGGCTGGGCGTAGGTCATTCCGGAGCAGAGACTCACTCTCTGTTTGAGACACCAGGTCCACCTTAAAGGTAAATAACGGAGTGTTTCCATACACATGGATTGACACAGACATTGTTAAATATAATGTTCTTTATTACTTTGTATGATATTGTTTTATTGGTGTAAGCAAATTGTACTATATTGTATTAGTATGTTCACATTTAATATACAGTGCTGTTTTGATTTCTGTTTGGTCCACAGATAAAGTAGACACTGCATATGCAGGGGCTAATGGCCATCCTAAGAAAATACATAATTTTACCCGGATGTTTTCGGGTTCAGTTTTCTTCTCTGTCTCTCCTTCACTCTCACTGGCTTTCTCCCCACTGCTCTTCTCTTTCACCATCTCCTTCTCATCCTCATCATCTTCCACTTCTCCTTCCTCATCATTATCATCTGAGCGTTGTTCTCTGCCATCTGAAAAAAATAGCAAACATCTGTGACAAACCAGACAAACTATAGTGCTTGACGGACAGAAAAATGTAAATGGACTCAATTCTAAATGTTTGCCTCTGCAACTAAAAAACAATTCCAAAAGCACCAAAAAATTTAAACCACTAGTGGTTGTAAATTAATTACTAGTACATTACTAGGTCCTGGAGAGGCTCAGTCAAGCCATGGACCTCATTCCAATTGAGAAGTTGTAGAAACCAGTTCAAAATTGCAGATCACCAAATAAAAATGTAAAAAGCTGGTAGATTATTATCAAAAACACACCCATAACCAGGGATGGGCAAGATACATCAAAGTGTATTTTCAGATACCAAATACCTTAATTATAAGTGTATCGAAATAATCTACAAAATACAGCAGTCACACAATGTATCAAAATACATTTCTCATATTTGAGTAGCAAATTTAGTTACTTGGTGTTTGGTAATGAAGGGCCATCAGCAAAACACACTCAATGGCAGTATTGTAATTCATAAGAAGTCAACTGATTTTTATTCAGGCACTTTTATTCATAGCAAGTTTGAGTAATTAACCATTTGATTGTTAATCATAAATATAATGATAGAGCGCATCTGGAAAGTATTCACATCGCTTCACTTTTTCTACATTTTGTTATGTGACAACCTTATCCCAGGATGGATTCAATGGATTCCCTAAACATTCTACACACAATACCCCATAATGACAAAGTGAAGAAAGTTAGTTTAATACTTTTAATTGACTTGCAATAAATATAAAGAAAGAAAGAAAATATAATTATTTGCAGGACCTCTTAAGATCCAGCAAGTTTCCTTCAAGGATGACTCTGAACATTGCTGCGTCCATCTTTCCATCAATCATGACTAGTCTACCAGTTCCTGCCGCTGAAAAACCTCCCCACAGCATGATGCTGCCACCACCATGCTTCACTGTAGGGATGGTATTGGCCAGGTGATGAGCAGTGCTTGGTTTCCCCCAGACATGGCACTTGGCATTCAGGCTAAAGAGTTCTATTTTTGTTTCATCAGACCAGAGAATTTCGTTTCTCATGGTCTGAGAGTCCTTCAGGTGCATTTTGGCAGACTATTATTACTACTTGTTTCTGTACCCTTCCCCAGATGTGTGCCTCGATACAATCCTGTCTCAGAGATCTACAGACTGTTCCGGAAGTAACCTAAAATGTGGGAAAAGTAAAGCGCTGTGAATACTTTCCGAATTGCAGCAATTTATGGTAAAAAAAAATATATAAACTAAATCGATGGATAGCTGGCAACCTACATGTGACCTTGACCGTCTTCGGATATGGATACATTTTCTCTTCTGATCTCAACAAGTCTGGGCAATTAACTGAGCAGGCACCTATCAGAGGCACCATTTTTATGAGTCTTTTAAAACTACAAAATACTGAAATATTTTGATATACTTTGATGGATCTCTTGATACCAAGCCAAGGACAGGTTGGCAAAAAAAAAAAGATTTCAGCTACAACAAAGAATTGTTCGAGATACAAAGAAAAACCCACAGGTAACCTCAAGAGAAATACAGGCTCTGGAAAAAAAATACCATCCCTACTGTGAAGCAGGGTGGTGGCTCACTGACGTTTTGGGGGCGTGTGAGCGCCCAAAATTGATGGCAAGATAAATGCAGCATGTTAACAGAAAATACTGGCAGACAATTTGCATTCTTCTGCACAAAAGCTGCGCATGGGACGCTCTTGGACTTTCCAGCATGACAATGACCCTGAGCACAAGGCCAAGTTGACCCTCCAGTGGTTACAGAAAAAAACCTTAACCAAAAAGGTAAAGGTTTTGGAGTGGCCATCACAGTCTCCTAATGTTAATATCATTGAGCCACTATGGGAAGATCTCAAACGTGTGGCTCATGCAAGATGACCAAAGATTTTAAATGATGCTATGCCACCTGCAATAATTTGGGGCCTCATAGACAACTATTACAAAAGACTACATGCTGTCATTGATGCTAAAGGGGGCAACACACAGTATTAAGAATGAAAGGTATGCAGACTTTTGAACAGGGGTCATATTATTTTTTTCTTCGTAGCAATGTTTTGTTTTATGATTGTGCCATTCATTTATGACCTACAGTGGAATATAAATCCCATAAAAAAGGAAATAAATGCATTTTGCTTGCTCACTCATGTTTTCTTCAATAATGGTACATACCGTATTTTCCGCACTATAAGGCGCACTTAAAAGCCTTTAATTTTCCCAAAAAACGACAGTGCGCCTTATAATCCGGAGCGCCTTATATATGGATCCATATATGGATAAATCAGTCTCAACTGTGATCCGAGTTTTCACGAAGGCAGGAATAATCTCTGAACTGCCAGTCTCAACTGTGATCCGAGTTTTCACGAAGGCAGGAATAATCTCTGAACTGCCAGGCAACAGCAGCGACACTGACTCGGATAATGACAAGAGGAAGCGGGGCAGGTTGGTCGCCCAACTGTTCGGACACTGAAGAAGAAGAATTCGTGGACGGGGAATGAACTGAAAAAATTTAGCTTTACGTTTTATATGTAACTGAACAATGTTGAGTATGCACTAACGTTTGATTTAGTGGTATCAGACTGTTTCTTTTACTACGGTACGTGTTTACTGAATTAGGGAAAAGTTCCCCTGAGTTATGCACTAACGTTTGATTTAGTGGTATCAGGCTGTTTCTTTTACTACGTGTTTACTGAATTAGGGAAAAGTTCCTCTCCACGTTTGGGAAAAGAGTGAGCAAGGCTGGGAGATAATGTTAATATGCACATTAACGTTTGAACAACGTTACCATGGGAGTGAACGTAGTTGTCAGAACGCTTAATAAAGTTTGACTTTATCTAACTGTTTTGTTGACATTCCCTTTAGCACATCTTAGTGGATGCTAAACGCAAACCCAGTCAAACGTTTGACTGCAATATCTTATGCGCCTTATAATCCGGTGCGCCCTATATATGAACATTTTTCTAAAATTGGTCATTCATTGAAGGTGCGCCTTATAATCCGGTGCGCCTCTTATAGTGCGGAAAATACGGTACATTACCAATTCTAAAAGGGTATGCAAACTATATATATATATACACACACACACACACACACACACACACACAGACACACTATTTGTATATACGCATTTTAAATAAATGTATCTTATTTTAGAACACCCACATTTGTTTTGTTTCTATTACTAATGCTATTTTATTTTTTACCATTGTGCGCAGTTTACCGTCCCACAAACTTCACAGCAGAGCAACAACATCCTGAACCTGACGTTCAGTGTATCAAGCTAGCAGTGGTCACAGAAACATTACAGGCTGCGTGTTTGCAAACGCACGTTAGTATTGAACTGTCAGTAGATAAACACCGATATAAAGAAGGTTGTCATCGTCTGAGCAACAACCCAAAGGTAAGAAGCTAGCAACCTAGCTTATTGACAATGCAATAGCTACAATCAGCTACAGTCAGTAGTGAAACGTTATATACCTTTGGCATCAACAAAAATACTTCAGATTTTCAGAAAGTGTATATATAGTGTGTATTGTTTATATATATTTTTTTTTAAATATGGGGGGAGGGAGTAAAAGGACATTAAAAAAGACATACACATACAATAAGGACACTGACCCTTGCTCTCATTGGTAGAATTACCAGGTTCTTTGGTGCCGTCTGCCTCCTTGGTAACCACCGATGAGTCAGGCATGCAGCTGATGTTGATCAGAGCGCGGGTAGAAGTGACATCATCCAACCACACCACATTGCCTAAGATGGCATAAAATTACAGATGGGGAGAGACAAATAAGAAAAGAAATCAATACAGTACAGTAAAACCTTTCTAATTACATTTTATCCATTCACAGACACTTGTTTATTAATTGGGCATATAATTTACACCTGCCACTGGCCAAATGCAGATTTTGGCATTGTTTATTTCACCAGCAATGCTGGCAGGTAGTCAGACAGGGAAAAGGATTCACTCCTTTTTTCTCACTGCAAAACAATTTGTGATTCATGGCACAAGAAAAATCCACAATTTCAAAGCAAATATAACATTCATTATAGCTGTAATTCACAACGTGTTGTGCTTAACAACATCTCTTAGATGTAGCATGTGACATACTAAAACCCTCACGCTGTATTGCTTAAATGTACCACCTTATAAGGAATACTTCAATTCTTTAGGAAACATTCTATAAACATTGATATTATGTTTTAACTTTTTGTTTTTTTATTATTGTTTGTCTCAAACTTTTTATTGAATGTTTTATTTTCTTATGGCTCTTATTTGTTCAATAACCAAATCAGAGTAAGTTTTAAGTAGCTTAAGAGCTCAACTCAGATGTGTTTAAACGTTAGCAATTGATTAAAATATGTTTTCTTATAAGGTTTAGTGCAATGTTTTTGCAATGTTTGTTGTTATGCGTGTGATTACAAATTAGAAAAATGTATTACAAATCATAAAATGTTATAGCCGATCGTGATACTGTTATAACGTAAAATAGCCAATGTTATACTCTGTATGTGATAAAACAAAGAATGACATTGCTCTGAGCCCTTAAAGCAGTGGTTTGCCTTATTAATCGTAGGGTTTGGTTGGGAGATCGTAACAGCACTTTGAGGGTGACATTTATCTTTGAGATCAGACTTGTTGGGCAATCAGAGCAAAACGGTTATATTGGTGCCATGACCGGGATCATGCAGATTAATTTTGCTCATATTCTGAGGTTTCTGCAAAGGAGATGGTCAAAGCAGGAGGACTGTAAGGGTGTGAAATGGTTAGTCAGTTAACCTTGCAGTCAGCACAGGCAACATTTCAATTAGTTAATTCACTTTCTCTGTGTCTGTGAAGTCTCTTCCTTTGGTGACAACTTTTGTGGGGCAATGGTAATTATCCTTCGTGGGTGACAGTGGAGTTCAGAAGTTTGCTGGGTCACAACCAGCGTAAGTCAACCAGAGAAAAATTATAAAAATATCACAGGGAATTCGCAAACCGATTTAAATCAAACAAATATTGTACACAACGACCTGTTTTGGAACCAATACCGTTTTCACTGTATACAGTGCTGAACTTTAGGGAATAACAGTTTAGGCTTAAAAGAAATCCCAGTAGGAGCATCTGCAGTTGAAGAGAATCCGCAGCAACTAAAAAGAAATTGTGCATGTCAAGGATATTTATGACCATTCCAGCATCTAATGCTAAAAACGATCTAAAATCCCAATGTAAACCTATCATCTATGTGGTAGAAAATGAATACTTGTTTTCTTTCTAGAGCATATAGCAAGTATGGAAGTTAACGTTTTCAATTGCGATTCAAACCAATGAACAAGAAATGTTATATACGAATCATGATTTGCAATCATGGATTCACTGCTGTGTATTTACAGATCACAGTTAAAATGTGTGGATAGTATGCTTTTTGGCAGTATTCTCCACCCAACAGCCCTTGCAGACAACACATATGCAATATAACAACAGCTTTTGTCAAACGTTAGATGTAATTTTTTTCACATCATTACTTCAATATCACAAATCATGCAGTCTGCCCAGAACCTGCAATCTTCTGAAGACATAATGAAGTGGATGACAAAAAAAGTTTTGCTTGAACTGAAAAGGAAAAAAAACTGAAATGTTTGTAATAGGGCCTAAGAAAGAGACTCCATAGATATCTAGTCAAATATCAACTTCAATCTTCAAAACATTGCAAAAATCAAACTTATTTTTAAAGCCAATCCATGCTTTTGTTACAAACAGATTACACTATTGCAATGCTCTTCTCTCAATTACCCTGAATTGACAATAAATAAAAGTTGTAAACACGGCTTCTAGAATCTTAACTAAAATTTGCCAATTTGATCAGATTACTCCAGTATTAGCCTCTTTACAGTGATAGCCTGCTAAGTCTCGAGCAGCTTTGAAGGGTTCACTGATAACCTAGAAAGTGATAGATCATTGGCATAAGAAATTTAACACGCATCTTAAATTCACAAGATGCAGGATTCCACAGGGAGGGATTTTTACTGAGTATTGAATGCATAAATTAACATACTTAAATACTTCGGCAACACTACAAATGTAAGGAATCACATGTCCCATTTTCACTCAGAGCTGGGGTTAGCATCAACCCCACAAAACGCAGTCAATCAGCCTATAACACAACAATTGAGGCTATCAACTGTACCTCAGATGTCCAAAAGGACAAAAAAAGATCACACGATCCATAAGAAGAAAGAATTGATTGTTTGTTTCAATTATTAAATATAATATATATATATGAATACTTTATCAAATTCGTTCACGTCAGCATCATGACGTAGTACTATTTTTTTGTAAATAAATACTAAATACATATATGTTTTGTAAAGTTATGTCCGGAAGTAACGCACGTGCGCCTGTCTGACGTAGGTCTAACGTAGAAAGGAGACATGTTGATTACTATTAAGGCAGAAAGAGAGAGTTTCAAGTATTTTTGTTTTTGTAATAAAATAATTGCAAGATGCATCCATTGAGAATCGTTTTATAATCGAATCAGAATTGAATCGTGAGGCAGGTGAAGATTCACACCTCTAATGCCAACATGAAGGAGCAAAACAAGTTATATTAGCAGAATTGTCCATCACTATGGCTGGTGTGTTCTCTGTAACCTCCCACCAATTAAACACCTCTAAAAGAGAAAATGCATAGATATATACACTGCTCCATAATAGGGAACACACCACAATAACACCAAGTCATTGATTTTCAGGGATATACCACGTTCTAAATTATTATGCAAAGAGGAATTAAGTGTCATAAACATTAAATATTTTGTTTTCCAATCAAATTCATGGATGGTAAGGTTTCTCCGGGCTCTTTGGATCACTGAAATCAATCTCAGAGACCTGTGATAATTAGTTTGCCAGATGAGCCCAATTAAAGAAAAAATACTTAAGAAAGATGTTCCACATCATTAAGCAGGCCACAGGTTTCAAGCAACAATGGGAAAGAAAAAAGGATCTCTCAGATGCTGAAAAGTGTCAAATAATGCCTGGGACAAGGTATGAAAACATTACTTAAGTGTGATCATCGTACTGCGCCTCATCGAACCGTGCCTTCTGTAGAAAAATTATCTTCATGCATGACAATGCACCATCTCATGCTGCAAAAAGAATACCTCTGTGTCATTGGCTGCTATAGGCATAAAAGGAAATAAACTCATGGTGTGGCCCCCATCCTCCCCTGAGCTCAACCCTATTGAGAACCTTTGGAACATCCTCATGCAAAAGATCTATGAGGGTGGGAGACCGTTCGCATTAAAACAGCAGCTCTGAGAGGCTATTCTGCAAAGAAATTCAAGCAGAAACTCTTCATAAACTCACAAATCCAATGGATGCAAGAAATGTGAAGGTGATATCAATGATATGATAACATGTAACTTACCCTGTAAAGATGTGTTTGATTTAAATAGCTTTTGATTTCAGTAAAATAAGACCTCCTAATGCAGCAAATTCAACGAATGACAATTTTCAGTTCTTTACAACCTATAAAATATTTTGAAACTCTGTTGTGCATAACAATTTGGAACAGTGCATTTCAAGTTTTTTTATTTTAAAAATAAATACTGTTTCCATTGGGTGGTTTGTTCAATGAAATTTGACTTTTACCCTACCGGTTGATGACTTGAAAATTATACTGACTGTCATTTGCATCGACTCCATCAGGGTAGCGTGAGGGCCCGACATCCTCTAGTGCCCACAGCCCAGCACTGTGCAACTTGATTGGCATTAGCCAGAGAACCAGAGGAATGGCAAGTCCACTATTGGCGGCACATTCTCTTTACAGATGAGTGCAGGTTTACATAAAACACGTGACAGATGTGAAAGAGTTTGGGGACACTGTGGTGAACGTTATGCTGCCTGCAACATCATCATGCATGACAGGTCTGGCAGCGGGTCAGTGATGGTCTGCAGAGGCATATCCACAGACCTCCACGTGCTAGCCAACGGTACCCTGACTGCTTATGTATCGGGATGAATGTCTGGCCTCATGTGGTCAGTGTGTGGGCAGTTCCTGGATGACGAGTGCATTAACACTAGAAGCGCAGAGCCATTGTTACCTCACTAAAGCGCCGTTTGGGCAAAATTTGCCCATGAGTCTACAGACTGGTAATGGTTGCTAGATGGTGCATCTTGTAAGGATAAATCAACCTGCTCACAAAACCCAAATATCACTACATAAATCAAGTGACATTTAAAAGAACAAAGTAAGAACATAATTCTAACCCTTTTTCATGTATATTTTCAATTAGGTAAATACCAAACATTCCAAAATGGGTACGTCAATAACTTTGCCTGTGGTCAGAGTGTACTGATTGTAAACCCAGGGTTCATGGTTTGATTCCTCCTGTCTGCAACAACTTAAAATTTGCTTTTATGCTTCCGCAATTTTCCAATTGTCCCCAGTTTTTGGAGTAACCCAAATTGCTGCTTGCAGCTATATGTATTATTATTATTATTATTATTATGTTGTACAATTAAAGTGGCGGAGAAAATAACGCATTATAAAATCTATAGAATGCGTTTTACATAAAAGCGTAACCTTCATTTTCAATAATCTCCCTACTCTACAATAGGCAGGACAAGGAGGAGCCATTAAAATGATAATGTTTGAAACATTCATGTAAAATCACCTGATATGAAAATTAGCAATCGAATGGGTGTGTGTGTAATTAGTGGATACTCTAATAGGTTAGTCTTAGAGAATTGCATTGTGCTCAGGGTTTCTTTGTTTCTTTGCTTGAGCTAGTAAAGAATGCACCCATCCCCCACATAAAGACTGCATCGCAAATCAATAGGTTTGGTCTCAAGTCAAATCGCTAACATGTCTGGCAGAGCTCACAAGTTCGGTTCCCTGAACATTGAACGCTGACTTTACATCTCCTTTTCGGAAAACGCATAACAATATTGTCCGCTAACCGCTGACCAGCCGGCCTAATTTAATCTTTCTATAAATAGGGTTGTGCGTACCACATACATTTTTTTTGCGGCTACCCAGAATTGAATGCTAAATGTGTCCGGTTTATTTGCCATTTATTGTGTAAAGCAACACAGCGCCTTGATGGGGAAAAGTTGTTAATTGACAGTTATGTTCTCACTGCACTGGAAACAAACGTAACGATAATACCAAGCATAATATGACATATTTGGCAACTGAACTGACAATGTCAAGGAGCTTGTCTCGCAAATCAATAGAATAGGTAATAGGTCAAGTCGCTAACACTTCTGGCAGAGCTCACAAGTTTTGTTCCCTGAACATTGAACGCTGACTTTACATCTCCTTTTCGCAGTCGCATAACAATATTGTCTGCTACTTTCGTTTCTCCATAAATTGCGTTGTGCATTCTTTAATGCCAAATGTGTCCGGTTAATTGGCCATGTATTGCGTAAAGCGACACCGCGCCTTGTTCATCTACTACAGTTATGTTCTCACTACACTGTTTTTCACAAACTTATCGAATACCTCCCATATCATCGCAAATGTATCATTCACAAGACGGGCAGTCCTTGTGGCCTTGTCATCAAAGTGCAGATATCTCAATTTTTTTTTTCATTTCGATCCACAAATACTCATCAAGTTTCATGCTTTTACCGCAAGTAACACCTCTCAAATAAATAAGACCCACGTATGCTTTTAGTTCGACAATTTGACAATCTGTCAATTTTAACTTTCCTGCATAATTTTGAACGTTTGTCTAGATAACTGTGTCAAACAAACACTACTCAGTGGACTTTTAATATTTTCATATGTAATATTATTAGGGTTATTCCGTCAGGAATAAACCTATTGTAATTGTAGGTGTTATTATTAGGGTCACTCCGTCATGTATATTTTCAAATAGAAAAATACCAAACATTCCGAAATTGTCAAATTATGTACTTTGCTGGTGGGGCAGTGGTCAGAGTGTACCGATTGTAAATTCAGGGTTCATGGTTCAACTCTGTGCGATACACATCTGTCAATTTTTGAATTGTCCCCCATTTTTTGGAGTAACCCAAATTGCTGCTTGCAGCTATATGTATTATTATTATTATTGAATTGTACACTTTATTTTACTTGAGAGTCAAATAAAATAAACCGTTGCTTTCTACATACATACAACTACTAGACTACTTCAATATGTATTGCACTGAATCATAACACAAATAAGACGTTCCGGACATTTGCTTGAAGTAATTTGGTCCAGCTGGACCTTTCTACATTTTAATTGAATACCCCTGATCTATATATTCATACACTTTAAAGATTGTATTTTCTAAATAACAGAATACTCGTATACGGGAGCCCTTGCTACATCTGCTGATAGAAAAGAGAATTGCAACCATGGAATGCAGGAATAAAAATGGCAATCCCAATTTAACATTGAACAGGAATGAAAAAGCCTTAAATCAGCTTGTCTCTATGTAATTTAAAAAATTTAAAAATACTGGGTGATAAAACACACATATTTTGGAAAAGTCAAAAAAGCAGGGTCATAGAATTTGATCTCAAGCGAAGATATAATTTTTTTCCTCTTCAGTGGGTAAAATTTGCCATACACACTAACGAGTCACATTATGAGTTGCCATGAAGATATTCGCTTGTGTTTTTAAATGCTTTCTTAGATTTTCTGAGTTTGAATCCAGCCATCAATCTGTTGAATTTGGTATCCATTGAAAGTTGTTAAATAGTTATTTTCTCAACAAATTAAATGTATGGTAAAGATTTAGTTTTTATAATACATCGAGACCCACTGTGAGATTGAAGTGTTGCCTTCATTTTATTTGAGCAGTGAATAATAGATTTATGCATTTTTAGAATCAATTAAAGGTTGTACAAACAAGAATCCCAATTAAACGGAAATTGATTATTTTACCCAGCTCTAGTTTCAAATAACATCTTCAGAATCTGGCCATCTAGGCCTAAATGATCAGTCAGTTTTAGTAAATAGAATATTGTAAGAAACAAATTAGTAAGAAACTTTTTCAAAATGAACAGCAGTCTTGTTGAATATTAGTTTGACACACCTGCATATGCTGCACTGTTATTGTGGTCACGAAGAAGCATGGGATAAATTTGACAGCAACACTATTGTAGTGTAGCATTTTATAACTATGAAATGTATGATTTCATAGAGCAGACAACTAAACAATGGAGACCTGTCAGTTCTTCAAAACAACTCAAGGATGTTTTATGATTCCATAATGCATTGTTAGGTTTCACTAATCTTGGAGGGCATAACTTAACATATCGTGTCAGCTTTTTAGATAAAAATGTGAGCTGTGGAAGACAGCAAGGTAATGTAACAGAACATAAAATGGAACTTGGAAATGTCTGTTATGCAAAAGAGAAAAGACACAATAAATGATGTCTTTTTTTAAAGCTGTTGAGCAGTAGTAGCATGAGTCGATTGAGAGACCTCAAATAACAATGAAAGCAGTAGTAGCATTTCCCTGTCTAGTTATAAAAGGAGGGGGGGGCACTGATGATCCAGATCCAACAGTAGTTAGCAGTGAGGCCCTGTGACTGTAGGTAAAACATTGTGTACCCTAATAACAAGCTTCTGATAATTATGGTAGATGAAATGTCCTTAAATTATTCAGAATGACATATCTTTCACATAAAGTTGCAGTAGTATGATTGAGGAGGCGATGGAGGAACACTGTTGCCAAATGGATAAAAGGAGTCACCCTAATTTATTTTAATCTGTGTACGTGTTACTCACAGGAGGTGTCGTCGATCCACTCAATGTGTGCTGGAGGGTAGTCTTTAAAGTAGCCAAACACATCTTGGGTGCTCATATCATCAACACCCGCTACGTGCAAGGCCTCCAGGCGCAAGTTAAGGATGGCTGAGACAGAGAGAGGTTGTTTTCAGTATATATATGGGAAAGTGATGAAAAGTCAACTGTGTGCGTTTGTGTGCATAACTACCTTTCTTCATGGTATCTCTGTCCAGCACCACATTCCTCTGAGCTAAGTTGGCCTCTGCACGGAAGTGGAACCTTTCTGCTCTCTTCTCCTTCCTCTCAATCGCCTCCTAGAAACAAACACATGTGAGTTATACCAGATAGGTTATTGCAATTTGCATGTTGCCGTTTTATCCCATTAAAGAGATGACAGAACTAATTTCAGTTTGATAACTTTTAATATGGTTACAGTACTGTACCTTTGAAGAGACATCTATTCCCGTAATGAACGTGCCAGCTTTGTTCTCATACCGCCGACTTGTGTCCTACGAAAATGTTATACATTAGATCGCTGGCGGTCTTACTGTAGTGTAATTTAGTTAGAAACCACCTACAACTTTGACAACTGGGTGGATAGTTTGTTTATCACGATGAATAACTGTTGACAGACTCCTCTCTCGTGCAGTGAGTTTCTGATGCATTTAATTAATATAAATCCCCAACATGATTAAAAGGCTTATTCAAACAAATGAGGCGAGCTGACGTACAAAACCTACGTCCTTGACCTCCTGGATAACTAGAATGCAACTGTAACTACAAGTATACAGTACACGCGTTAGCGTCAACTGAATTGGCTAGTCAACGCTTGCTAATCACACTAAAAGTATTATGTTCTATCATACCTTGTTCGTTGGCTAGCCGTCGCTTGTAAGAACATCTTTAAGTTGACCGTAATTAGTTACTGTATAGTACGCTACCCTAGCTATTAACAATGGAACTGCTGCTGTGTTCACTAATCAATGATAGATCACTACATATACGTCTGACAAGAATATTTATTAACAGAACAGCAGCAACTGCCATTAGCTACTGTGCTTGGCTACTTGATAGCTACCTAGCTCAAACGGCTCACGAAGTTCCTCCCATAATAAAGACTATTCGAAGGCCAGAAACCGACGTGAGACCGCAGTCTGCTGAGGCCTACTTCACTCACCGGCAACAGTTCTTTCAAGGACCGGTTAACTGTAATGTCTTCCACCTCCAGTTCGCCCTCCTCTACCTCCATCGGTTCCGATTCGCGTACATCTTGGTCTGAGTCTGAATCCGAGACCGATTCTGAGCGGTCTGAACCGCTGTCTGGCTTTACCGACACCCGTAGGCTGCGCACTGCCGCCATGGTCCTAATACTCTGTCCGCAACAGAAGCAGGAAGATGTTAGCGTGCTACAAAAAAGCAACAAGCGTTTTTCTAACTGGCTGAGAGCTAGACTGATATCACTGCATACACACGGATCAACTCGCCAATTGAAAAGCAAAGGTTTTATACAACTCGTTTATATGAATAAAAACGTTGTTTTTTGGGATAGTATTATAGCTATTAAAAAGGTATATCCAAACCTTATTTTGCTGCCAATACTGTAGACTTGAAATAAAAAACGCAAAAGGTATTGAGGATGACTGTAACAACACATTGACACGCTATATTGAGTTAGATAAACATTCAGCAGGATTTGGCTGAAACAAATGTTTTTTTTCGTGGAATCTAACATGAATGAAAATATATATTTTTAATCCAGTACCAACACAGTAACAGGTTCGAGTGAATAGGATGATGTGAATGTACTCCTCAAGGGTGATTCATAATAATAGTAAGCTCGTGTTTACCAGTTTCTACGTACATGTTATATGTCTTGGAGCTCCGCCCCCTAGAGGCGTAGCTCTAGCGGTTTACCCATGCCGCATAGCGGCCAGCTTGAAAACAAAATGTACTAGCTCAGCCAATCGGGGCACACCTGCCCCTATATCTGAGCGTCTGCCCTTCACACCACGTCCCATTTTACTTCAGCTTCAACTGAACAATAGATAGTATAGTATCGGGTGAGTCGGCCCCCTCATCTTTTGAGCTGGGCGAGATTACCCGCATGGTGGCGGCTATTTTACATCTGAACCAGGCCCACGCTGTTTGCGCGGGCCGGTCGATGGCATCCTCCATGGTGGCGCACCGTCACCTGTGGCTGTCTTTGTCTTCACTGAAAGAGGCTGACAAAGCACCACTCCTCAACGCCCCGTTGACACAGACGGGTCTGTTCGGAGAGGCAGTTTCGACGTCGATCGACTCCTTCAAACGGGTCGACAACGCAAGGTCGGAGTTGTCTCGTCACCTGCCGCTGGCCGGGCGGATGGCTCGTCCAGGACCGCCCTCCCGTTCTTCAGCGACGCAGCCCCTGAAGAGCAGCACGGCGACAACGGCGACGAACCAGCAGCAGGTTCCCACACTGGCTACGTCTACCCGCAGAGCGGGTGCCTTTACATTCGCCCCAAAGTTTGTCCATGGACCTTGGCCGGCGAGTAAACAGAAGCGTTGACTAAGCGTGGAGTTGGCAGAGGACGGCGCAGTCGTCGCCTCAGCCCCCACACTTAAGCCTAGCTCTGAGGAGATGGTAATGTCGCGCTTGTTGCCGGCACGGCCCCCTTGCCCAAGAATAAAAAAGTTAATTTTTATTCTGCTTCAAGTGTTTTTCATTCTGTAGGGTCTGATGCCCCTGAACGAATTACCCCTAAGCTTCACTTTCCGTGTGGGGACAGTTTAGCTACTCCATTGGCTACTTATCTCGCACCGGCTCTAATAGCCGGAACGAATAAGATACCTTTGGTTATGAGCAGTGGCGCTGGCGAGAAAGGTATTCCTTGTTGCCGGCGCCCTGTAGTTGAGGGAGTGTTTCCTTACATGCAGGGTTGCTCTCGTTCTCGTCCCTTTTCGGGAAAAGTGAACAAGAGAAAACTCTCATCAGTCGGCGTTCAGACTGATCCTGTCGCAAGCGTTGAGAACTCAACCTTGGTGTTTCAACCAGGTCCGCTTATACAGCGGACGGGTTGTGCCTGGTTACGCGCACGGGAGCTGGTTCCCGAGCACGTAATTTGGACAGATTGTCAACTGTTGACGAGACTGTGGTTGAGCCAGCTACCAAGCGGCGTCGCTTGACAGCACTCGACGGTTCCTGTCTACTGAGCGATGACGTCAATTCGTCATCAGCTATCAGTGGCGTAGTGGGTAGACTACCGGGCTCTCCTTCTGATGACCCAGGTTCGGATCTTACCCACAGCACAGATTTGTTTGTGGGAGAAGAAACCTTATCGACCCCCACTTCGTTGGGTGAGCCGAATAGTACCCCTGTGCTTCCTGCCCCCTTTTGAATTTGCCCCCCTTGGGTCGAGCCCCCCTCGAAGGGGAGTGCTCAGACGGCGGTGAGGGCGAGTGTTACGTACAGTGCCTTTCTGCGGAAGGCTACTCAATTGAGAGCTCTTCCGTTGTCTCAGCGCTACTGGGCTTGGCGTCAGAGATGCAATCTCAACGCGTGGCTGAATCATATGATCAGAAAGGGTTACGCGATTAAATTATGTCGACCCCCCCCTCCCTTTTCGGGAGTGTTGGAAACGACTATGACTTCGCCGGAGAAGGTGGTAGCCTTGTCAGTGGAAATACAGGAGCTCAGCCTCAAAGGCGTGATATCTGTAGTTCCGGAGGCGCAGAAGAGAGAGGGATTTTTATCCCAAAAAGACGGGCGGAATGAGGCCAAATTTGGACCTCCGCCTTCTCAACAAGTGCGTTGCGAAACGGTCTTTTCGGATGCTCACGACAAAACGCCTACTGGAAGCTGTCCTTCCAGGCGATTTTTGCACGAGCATAGACCTGAAAGACGCTTACTTCCATGTGTCGATAATTCCTTGTCACAGGAAGTTTTTCAGATTCGCTTTTCTGGGCACAGCGTACGAATATGCCAGGGTGCCATTCGGGTTCGCGCTCGCACCCCGCACTTTCTCGGTACCCCGCGGTGGTACCGTTGGGGCTGCTGTACATGCGTGCACTACAGAGATGGTTTGCTGGGCAGCGGATAGACCCCGTGCGCCAACAAAACCATTGTTTGATGCTCCCCGAGTGTCTAGGGGCGGACCTAAACTACTGAACCGAGGGGTTCCTCTGGGCAGAGTGACGTCGTTCGTGAGTGTTTTCACAGACGCATCCTTGACGGGATGGGGAGGTGTGTGTCAGGGACATGCAGTCCAGGGTGTGTGGCCACGGAGTGGTCGCCACATCAACCTGCTGGAACTGGACACGGTTCGGTTGGTCTTGACCCGCCTCACGTCATTGGTCGAGGGGAAACACGTCTTAGTTTGATCAGGCAATCGAACGACGGTGGCCTACATCAACCGACAAGGAGGAGTCAGGTCTCCTGCGCTCCCCTTGTCGGCAAGGCGTCTGTGGCTGTGGGCTCACAGCCACCTGCGTTCTCTGACAGCTGCCCACATTCCGGGGATCCTGAATGTAGGGGCGGACCTGTTGTCTCGCCACGATTTGAGGGAAGACGATTGGCGTCTTCATCCCGAAATCGTCTCCCTCATTTGGGAGAGATTTGGGGAGGCCAAGGTGGACCTGTTTGCG